>CBVK0100043490.1:13895-34453 GCA_900067695.1 Picea abies | reverse complement strand
CTTCCGATCTCACATAACTCTGCGTTCAAAAGGATCTCTCTCCAAAAGAGGTTTCCCCCAGGCTCCCCCCCACCTATTACAATGAATGAACCTCTATATAAATTCCCTCTCTCCCCCACCTATTACAATGAATGAACCTCTATATAAATTCCCTCTCTCAAGGAGGCTGAATTCGCGTCATAGGATACCTAACAGAAAATGAACTAACTTCAACCATCTTTAACTAATCATAACAGTAATCCAAACTAATTTAAAAGCACAAACAAAATCCTAATTTCCAAACTGTTTATAATAGTGTATGTATTTGATTCGCCTCCATGCACACAAATCTCTGAATTTGTCGGGAGTTCATAATGAATAACCGGATCAATATTAGGAATATCAAGACCATAGACAGCTATAGCAGTAGCAATCAACACGTTAAAGCGTCTCTTCGTGAAAGCTAGCAAGATTCTTCTCTCGTTGATTCAGTGAAATATCACCATGCAAAAATTCACAGGAAAGGACCTGACCCAGTTCCATGAAAGCCTCTGCACCCAGACAGGCATTGTAGTAGAAAAAAATTCATCAAAGCTCACCATAAGTATCTAGTCAGCCTCGTCCAAAACAATAAATTGTACTTCTGACAAGACTGGTGCACCACGACTGATTATATCAAAAAATGCAACCAGGTGTTCTGAGAAAACCTTTTTCATGAAGATTGATTGACTCATTATAGGTAAACCCCATAACAGTTTGGAGCAGATTCTTTATCAACCTGTTTTGAAAATTCTCGTGTTGGAGCCAAAACGAATTCCAAGGATATTATCGACGCTCATTTTACGGTTAAATGACTTTGTCTAGGATTGGGATTTCAAAGACGAGTCTATCCAGTTCATTTACAAGCTCTACGATTTGATGCCATCAAAAGACCATGTCTGAAATCGGTTAATATAATCAAAATATTAATAAATGGAACCCTACCCATCGACGCAATGATGGAACCATGAATCGACTTTCAAAATTTTGGAGGAAGTAGCATAATGTGAAAAACGATGATCAAAATCCCAAAATGGCGAGATTGGTGATATTCGTGGTTTTTCGTGCATGTGGTAGTTGTTGTAATATATTTGGTGATTTATTTTCCATTTTCACTCAGGAGGTTTCTCTCTAGCCGGTCCATGTTCATCGTCTCTCTTTGTATACTCGGATGCAAGTCTTTTATGTTCTGTTTCTTCAGTTTTTCTTTGTTTCTTCAATCTCTTGGATGCTTCTTCTCATTCTATTTTTAGAATGTTCAACGATATTTGAAACTCTGTTCACTTGGATTCATATACTTGGGTGGTGGTGTTCATGCACTAGGCAGAGATTCGATGAAGGACGAGGGGAAAATTCTTATAATTAAACGCGAAGAGATGGGCCTTCTCATTAACTACCACGCTTGGATAAATCCTCGATGTAATGAATGTTCTCCCTCCCTCTGCATAACTTTCCACGATCGAATGATCAACCAATACTCTAAGCGATAACGTGTGTTGGTGGGGTTTCACGCTCAAAAATCCTCCATAGCAAGTCTTATCCACATCCAGTTACTATGTGGACCTGCTCTGATCCACGCACAAGACCACCTTTGTGTCATTGCCATTAACTCCACCCTTGAAAATGTTGAAGAAGGCCATGCTCCTTTCTATCAGATCATCAGATGCTAATACCATCAAACCAAATCCCCTTGTCTTGTTTCGACTCCACAAACTTTGAGTTGTCATTCCCTCCAACTCCTCCACTGTTTCATAATCACCTCTCAATCAAGACTTTGCAAGTAAGCAACTTTCTATGCTCTTCTCTACGACCTCAAGCAATACTGGGAAGTTTTGAGGAGCTTTTTTCAACAGAAGGAAATTGTATAAGGCTTCTGGCCTTGTTTAAGCGCTTCACGAGAATGATTCTGAATCTTGTCTGATTCAAGGTTCTGACTACCAAACTATACAATGTTTCCAACTTTCTCTATTCCAGAAAAGGTTATCAATGGACCTGTAACAACATAACTGACTGTCATGTTCCTCATATATGGTTTAGGATGTTCTTCCAGGAATGGAAACCCCTTCAAGTGCACAATGGTATCATACAAACTGATGTTGAAGGAATCACCTACTCTCTTTGATTTTAACAGGACAAACATAATAAAAAGGAGCAAAGACAAGTTATTAGTTAACTCCAAGAGAATAACACACAATGAAACTGTCACTCTTATTGAGCCCCCAAGAAAAGAGGCTGCATCGAGCACAACACAAAGCCCCTGATCAATGTCTGTGAAGGATCCAATCAACTCTCCAAGAGAACAACCATATGCAAACCCTATTAAAATTATGGGTATGAAGATTCTCGATGGAAGTGATAGTCCATATGTTACCAGTCGCAATGTGAAAATAGCCACAAAATAAAGCATGAGTGATGATTGATGAAACTCATCTCCTATGCTAGAGCTGAAGATATTTTTAATGGCACCGTAATTTGTTGTGAAAAGGAGGCTTGCAGGATCATTGTATTGACCTGCTAGATAGTTAAATGGCTAAAGTTTCCTGTGCTATTAGTGCTAGGACATTCTTCGCTGATCTTTTTCGCTGGCGGACAAGGCTAGCATTTTATAAGCCATGGAAGTCCAAAAATGCAACAAAATGTAAAGATGGAGACAACACAGGCAAGAAGAATTTTGGATATAGGTCCCTTCCAATTGATGAGGGCATAGAGTCTTAGAGTCTTCTCAAGAAGGTAGTTGTAGACCTCTCCCACTATTCCTCCAATAATTCCAAGTATTAGCACAGGATCAACAAATTGATACTTGAACGTCACCAAACTCACATCAAACATTATCAGGCCACCATTTCCAAAGAGGCCACATTTTCCACTTTCACAATAAGTTATGAATCCATTTAGCACCACAACGACCACTGCTGTGGTGAAAAATGTTCTCCAAAGAAGAGCACTTCGTCACCATGTTGTTATTTCAAGTGTTCTAGTGTGAGACCCCAGAACATGAACTTTCTTCCCAAAAGGCCCTACAAGGCCTTCAAAAATATGATACAAGTTAGAGATAATTTGGAGTTGAGATCCCTAATTAATTTATAAGCTTGATGCAATCCTTAAACACATTTGGGATGAAGACACTAAGTAGAGAAATTTTCAATATTTGTTACAACATAGGCTCCATCTTGGGATGGTACTTTCCAATAAAGTGCCAAGAACAATAGACCACGTGCCTGCATCAATAAAGTGACCTGCAAAAACTCTGAACCTCATCACGTAGCACTTTGCAGCGATCCGAGCAGTGGAGGAATTCAACATTTGAGACCAGTGGAGTCACCAACGAAAACATGTAGAGTTTATGAACCAAGGAGTTGCTAGGTGAACAGTCACAACCAATCGAACACCTATCCCATGTTCACCATCAAGAGATAGATTGAACCTTTGTTGTATCCCAACGAAGATAACTTCATCCTTCGTCCCTGGCAACGACGCCAGAAAATGTTGTCGCAAGAGTTGACTCTAGGCTGTAATAGAGCCAAGGCTTAGCACATTTTTAAAAGAAAAATTTATTTGTTGTTTGGAACTTGACTTGGGTTGCAGCAAGCCAATCCCTGAAAATTGATTATGAGTGTACTTCTAACCTAATACACTGAGAGGGAGTTCTCTCAATGGCCAAGGGCTCTTTGCTCAGGAATATTCAATAATCACAGTAAGAACGCTAGATTTCTTATAAGAAAAGATTTTTAATAAGGTTGGGGGTTGCATGGATTTGAAAAGACCTATTGGGCGATGGAGTCAAGTGAAAACCAAAGAAAAGAGATCATAGCGGTGATCGTATTACTTGCAGAAAATGAGGCAACGTAAGTCTATCTTTCAGCTATAAATAATCATGATAAAATAGTAGAAAAAGAAAAGGAAAAGGCCATCACAGTGAAAACATCTATCAAGGATGAATTTCCACTACAAATTTCGAAGAAAAAACTGAAGGCTGATAACTAGATGCAGAGCACTTATCTGGAGTGAATTCTGAGCAGTCACCATTCGAAACAGAACACTTATAAACTGTGTGTAAGGAGCATGTAAAATGAAATCCAAACAGATTTTAACTCAGTAGATAAAGGAACAGATAGATAATATGACAAAAAAGAGAACATAGTGAAAGAAGTGACCGTGATGAATCTCACAATGTCAAGTAAATATGTCACTCTGTATAAATCCATTCGAGGCTTTCAAAATATCTCTGCGTTCAAAAGGATCTCTCTCCAAAAGAGGTTTCCCCCAGGCTCCTCCCCACCTATTACAATGAATGAACCTCTATATAAATTCCCTCTCTCAAGGAGGCTAAATCCGCGTCATAGGATACCTAATATAAAATGAACTAACTTCAACCATCTTTAACTAATCATAACATTAATCCAATCTAATTTAAAAGAACAAACAAAATCCTAATTTCCGAACTATTTATAACAGTGTATGTATTTGATTCGCCTCCATGTGCAAAAATCTCTGAAGTTGTCAGGAGTTCATAATGACTAACTGGATCGATATTAGGAATATCAAGACCACGGACAGCTACATCAGTAGCAATCAGCACGTTAAAGCGTCTCTTCGTGAAAGCCAACAAGAGTCTTCTCTTGTTGATTGAGTGAAATATCACCATGCAAAAATTCACAGGAAAGGACCCGACCCAGTGCCATGAAATCCTCTACACCCAGATAGGCATTGTAGCAAAAAAAACTTCATCAAATCTCACCATAAGTATCTGGTCAGCCTCATCCAAAACAATAAACTATACTTCTGACAAGACTGGTGCACCACGATTGATTATATCAAAAAATGCAACTAGGTGTTCCGACAAAACCTTTTTCATGAAGATTGATTGGCTCATTGTAGGTAAACCCCATAACAGTCTGGAGCAGATTCTTTATCAACCTGTTTTGCAAGTTCTCGTGTTGGAGCCAAAAGGAATGCCAAGGATATTACTGACACTCATTTTACGGTTAAATGACTTTTTCTAGCATTGGGATTTCAAAGATGAGTCTATCCAGTTCATTTATAGGCTCTGCGATTTGATGCCATTAAAAGACCGTGTCCGAAATAAGTTAATATAATCAAAATATTAATAAATAAAACCCTACATGTTGGCGCAATGATGGAAACATGAATCGGCTTTTGGACTTTAAGAGGAAGTAGTATAATGTGAAAAACGATGATCAAAATCTCGAAATGGAGAGATTGGTGCTCTTCGTGGTGTTTTGTGGATGCGACAATTGTTGTAATGTCTTTGGTGATTTATTTGTCATTTGCATTCAGGAGGTTGCTCTAGCCGGTCCATGTTCATCGTCTCTCTTTGTATACTCGGATGCAAGTCTTTTATGTTCTGTTTCTTCAGTTTTTCTTTGTTTCTTCAATCTCTTGGACGCTTATTCTCGTTCCATTTTTAGATTGTTCAATGATATTTGCAACTCTGTTCACTTGGATTCATATACTTGGGTGGCGATGTTCATGTGATAGGCGGAGAGTCGACGAAAGATGATGGGTGAATTCTTATAATTAAATGCGAAGAGATGGGCCTTCTCATTAACTGCCACGCTCAGATAACTCCTCGACGTCATGCATGTTCTCCCTCCCTCTACATAACTTTCCAAAATCGAGTGATCAACCAATACTCTAAGCGACAGCGTGCGTTGGTGGGGTTTCACACTCACAAATCCTCCATAGCCGGTCTTATCCACATCCAGTTCCAGTGTGGACCTGCTCTGATCCATGCACAAGACCACCTTTGTGTCATTGCCATTAACTCCACCCTTGAAAATGTTGAAGAAGACCATGCTCCTTTCTGTCAGATCATCATATGCCAATACCATCAAAATGAATCCCCTCGTCTTGTTCTGAGTGCACAAACTTTGAGCTGTCATTCCCTCCAACTCCTCCACTGTTTCATAATCGCCTCTCAATCAAGACTTTGCAAGTAAGTGGCTTTCTATGCTCTTCTCTACGACCTCAAGCAATACTGGGAAGTGTTGAGAAGATTTTTTCAACAGAAGGCAATTGTATAAGGCTTCTGGCCTTGTTTAAGTGCTTCACGAGAATGATTTTAAATCTTGTCTAATTCAAGGTTCTGACTACCGAACTATACAATGTTTCCAACTTTCTATATTCCAGAAAAGGTTATCAATGGACCTGTAACAACATCACCGGCTGTCAGGTTCCTCATATATGGTTCAGGATGTTCTTCCAAGAATGGAAACCCCTTCAAGTGGACAATGGTATCGTACAAACTGTTGTTGAAGGAATCACATACTCTCTTTGATTTTAATAGGACAAACATAATAAAAAGGAGCAAAGACAAGTTATTAGTTAACTCCAAGAGAATAACACACAATGAAACTATCACTCTTATTGAGCCCTCAAGAAAAGAGGCTGCACCGAGCACAACACAAAGCCCTTGATCAATGTCTATGAAGGATCCAATCAACTCTCCAATCGAACGGCCATATGCAGACCCTATTAAAATTATGGGTATGAAGAGACTTGATGGAAGTGATAGTCCATATGTTACCAGTCGTAATGTGAAAATAGCCACAAAATAAAGCATGAGTGATGATTGATGAAACTCATCTCCTGTGCTAGAGATGAAGATATTTTTAATGGCACCATAATTTGTTGTGAAAAGGAGGCTTGCAAGATCATTGTATTGACCCACTGGATAGTTAAATGGCTGAATTTTCCTGTGCTATTAGTGCTAGGACATTCTTCACTGATCATTTTCGTTGGCGGACAAGGCTTGCATTTTACAAGCCATGGAATCCAAAAATGCAACAAAATGTAAAGATGGAGACAACACAGGCAAGAAGAATTTTGGATATAGGTCCCTTCCGATTGATGAGGGCATAGAGTCTTAGAGTCTTCTCAAGAAGGTAGTTGTAGACCGCTCCCACTATTCCTCCAATAATTCCAAGTATTAGCACAGGATGAACAAATTGATACTTGAACGTCACCGAACTCACATCAAACATTATCAGGCCACCATTTCCAAAGAGGCCACATTTTCCATTTTCACAATAAGTTATGAATCTCTTCAGAACCACAACAACCACTGCTATGGTGAAAAATGTTCTCCAAAGAAGAGAACTTCACCACCATGTTGTTATTTCAAGTGTTCTAGTGAGAGACCCCAGAACACAAACTTTCTTCCCAAAAGGGCCTACAAGGCCTTTAGCAATCTGATACAAGTTAGAGATAATTTGGAGTTGAGATCCCTAATTAATTTATAAGGTTTATGCAATCCTTAAAAACATTTGGGATGAAGACACTAAGTAGAGAAATTTTCAATATCTGTTACAACACATCCAATCCACCTTTGAGCCATTTTCCTCTGCTGTCGGTTTTACCATATACGATTGAATCCTCACAAATGTGTTTTCTACGTAGAATCCGACTGAATTCTAGGCTTTATTGTTTCACGTCAAAGGATCAAGGTAGATCCTTTAAAGGTCGAGGCGATTCTCAATCCCCCTCCTCCTTCTACACTTCGCCAGTTACAAAGTTTGCAAGGGAAAGAAAACTTTCTTCGTCGTTTCATCCCAAACTACACCGAGATAACTCTTGGATTTAAGCGACTACTAGAAAAGGGGTCTGAGTTCGTATGGGACACCATCACCAACAAAGCCTTCAAATCTTTGAAACTATTCTTGACACTTGCTCTGCTTCTCTTCCCCTTCGATTATAGTCGCGATTATTTCCTTTACCTCGCAGCCTCAAATTACACCATCGCTATGGTTCTCGTCCAAGAGGATGATTCTCATGAAGAAAATATTATCTATTACTTGATTCGAAGTCTCACACCTACCGAAACTAAGTATTTACATGTCGAAAAACTGGCCTTGGCAGCCATCCAAGCAGTTCAACATTTCTGGCACTATTTCCTCTCTTGCAAGACTACTGTAATTTCTAATTGGAACCCTATGCAACACATTCTCACACGTCAATTACTAGAAGGAAAATACTCCAAATGGATCATGATACTCTAGGAGTTTGACTTGGAATTCGAATGAGCTAAGTCCAAGAAGTCCTTAGTGTTTGCCGAGTTGATATGCGACTTTCCCTTCTCTGAAACGGAAAATGTAGCAGCCGATTCATTACCTGATGAATCCATTTTCCTAATTAGTTCCGATGATCTTTGGTATGGAGATATCATCATATATCTCCAAACCCAAACTTTATGGCCTAAGTTGTCCAGTATTGACCAGCTTCGAATACGCTACCAAGCCCGTCAATATATTATCCTCGGGGATACTCTTTATCGTCGTGGGATTCACTCAGTTTTTCGATGCTGCCTCACATTTGATGAAGCTGAGAAAGCCTTAAATGATTGCCATTCTGGAGCCTGTGGTGGTCATATGTCCAGGTATGCTACTGCCCAAAAGATCTTATGAGCAGGGTATTTTTGGCCTTCTTTATTTAACGATTGCATAATCGCCATCCAAAAATGCCACACTTGCTAGACCTATAATCATAAGATCTGATCCCATCCTTCTCCTCTTCACCCTGTGGTCTCCATTGGTTCCTTTGCAAAATGGGCCTCGATTTCATGACATGTCACCCCCACTCGACCGGGGGGCATGGATACATTATTGTAGCTGTAGATTATTTTACGAAATGGGCCGAGGTGATGCCGACATTTGACAATATTGGAAAGACCGCAACATTATTCATTTTCAATCATATCATAGCTCATTTTGGTGTTCCTCAGGCTATCATCACTGATCACGGTAGCCACTTTAGAAACTTCATGATGTTCGAACTCACTAAAAAGTTGGGTCTTCGCCATAAAAACTCAATGCCCTATTACCCACAAGCCAACGGCCAAGTCGAAGCGATTAACAAAGTTCTCATAACCATGCTTCAATGAATGATAGGGATTCACAAAACGAGTTGGCACACAATGTTGTTTTCATCATTGTGGGCTTATTGGACATTCGTTAAGTCTGCTACCAGGTTTACACCTTTTCGGTTAGTCAATGGTCTTGAATATATCCTCCTGACTGAATGCGAGATACCCTCCCTGAAACTAGTTGTCGAACTCCTACCAAACACCTCTGTCGAAGAGGAATGTCTGTTGTATCTCATGCGATTAGATGAAACTCGATGCGACGCTGCCCTAGTCATCAAATCCCAGAAGAAACGTGTCAAGGCCCAATACGACAAACATGTCAAGCCTCACATTTTCTCCGAAGGAGATCTAATTCTCCTCTACGAACAAGATCGATATATGCTAGGAGATGGAAACATTGAAGCCATGTGGTGAGGTCCTTATATCGTTAAACGAGTTTTGGAGAAAGGAGATTATGAGTTAGTTGATTATGATGGTATCCCTTTGAGTGAACCTAGAAATGGGTTGTACTTAAAGAAGTACTATGCATAAGATAACCTATGCACGAGTACTTGTATTTTATTGTATCATACTTCTTGTGTGTTATTGTAGTATGCTTTTTCGTTATCTAGTCTCTACCCTTATGTGACATTGTGTTTGATTTCCAAATGTTGAAGTCTTCACTACCCCACATTGGCTTCACTGATGGTGCTAGCCATAGTACTCAGAACCTTGCTTCCATTGCTTGGGCAATTTACGCCCCTACAAATGAACTTATCACTCTACAAGGTGTGTGCCTTGGTTGTGCGACCAACAATATTGAAGAGTACAATGTCGTTATCGAATTGTTAATTGATGCTATCTCGCTCGGTATCCATCACTTGGTTGTGCGACTCGATTCGCAACTAGTAGTACTACAGTTAAGTAATGTCTATGCTATTCGAAGTCCTACTTTATTATGGGTATATTTGTGAATTCGCCTCTTGGAACGTTATTTTGATTATATTGAGTATCAACATATTCTTAGATGTCTAAACACATTAACTGATGCATTAGCTAATTATGTATTGGATAGAAATTTGGGCCATTTATAAATCAATCACATCACAAGTATCACACAACACAAGATAAGCCAGTAGAAGCCGTATATATGTATATATAACGATCAAAATTTTTTTACAAAAAAGTTTTGTCCAAGAACCAAAATTTCAAAATCTGAAGCTCATAGCTTCTACAAAGTAACATCATGGATGACATTCATGGTAACACATGATTTCCTGGGAAACCCTACGAAGCAGTCGGCCAACAGACTCTGACACACCCACTGTATGATGTTGATAACGTTGCAGGACCTCTCCAAGAGGCATGTCTGGAATGTCTGCAGTCAAACCTTCTAAGTTTTGTTCCACTGCTTCATAATCATCAGCATCCCATCATGGCACTAGAGCCACCTCTCCTAGTCCTTGAATAGGAGAAGTACCTGGAGGTCGATAAGGCCCCACGTCTGTGTCATCAAAAAGAATTTTTCTAATTAGACCTTGGACAAACATAAAAAACATTTGTATATGATAAAAATCACAAAAGAATTTAAAAAGTGAAAAAATGTGTGTACTTCTTACCGATATCTCCCCACTGAGTGCCCTCGGGCAGGGCCAAGTTTGGATCCCCTCGGAAGTCTAACCCGACATAGGAATAATCATCGATCATCAACGTCTGTGGTCACAACCAGTCAAAGAAGGAATTGTTGTATTTGATGATTGGTCCAGCTACATGTCGGGCCATGAGGTTACACCACCTCAGCATGCTCGGATCCTCTGGAGCCGGTAAACCCCATTCAACTTGCAACCTCAGCAAGGGAACCCTCTCAAGAAAGAAGGACACCAACAATGACCCATACCTGAATTGCTTCAGGTCGCCTCTCCTCCATTTAGTCAACTGCCTCTTCACTCTACGAAGGACTATGTCTGCCCAGTTAAAGACCCGAGGCTCAGTACACTTTATGGCGTACTGAAAGTAGCTCTGGAGAGCCATGTGTGGAGCAGTGCTCCCAGCCATACGAGCAATGGTGAACAAAATAGTGTGAAGGGTCAAATCCTAGAACCCCAAATAGCCACTTTTCCTTTGCTTCTTTCCTCCTCTGGAACACAATACAGACAGTAGTATTCACTCATAGGCAACCCACCACCTCGGCTACCAGTCAAGATCACGTGGTACCCACGCCGTGATAGTCCTATCACGAAATAAACGTCCTTGATATCCAAGGACAATGTGTGGACCCCCACGTGGAATACTTGTTGGTCCACGTCCCACATATGAACGAGGTACTCCAACAGCCTGACTTGGGCCCTCATACCCAGGATCTGAAAGAATTTCAGGAGGCCACAATCTCGCAAAGAGGCAATGGTGCTCGGGTTATTCCTGACAATAGCATCATCTTATTCATTCTCTCTTTCATGCCATTCCAGAACCATGGTAATAGCCAAATGCCTGCATAAGAACCATAAGAAGAAGGTCAACAACTCTCTTCAAGACTTGGTACATTTTCCATTGAGCAAACTTTAAAGAAATTTTTCACTTTGTAGTTATCGCAGGTGCCCCTTTGGCACAGTGTGAGGTTATTGAAGGTGCCTTTGGGGCCACCTGCAAGAATCATGCATTCTCATAGGTCCCATGTGGCTGTCCTGCGAGAATGCCTGAGCGCTAAGTTTACCCCTAAACCAAGCTTAAAAACTTGAAATTTACCAATGAAAATTAAAAATTGAACCATGAAAAGATAGAAGAGAAGGAGCTTATCTCACTGTCGGAGATGGTTCACCAAATGGTTGTTCGTACCTTTGGCAATCGAGCACCGAAATTCAAGGGCAAAAGAGGGTTTTTGGGCTAAAATCTTGGCAAAGTTACAATGACTATGGTAAAAAGAACTTTTACCCACTTATATTTACTTTTACCATTTTTGCTTTTTTTTAATTGTTTTATTTATTAACCCTAATGCCTAATACCCCTATGAGTGAAACATTTGCAGACATGATGAATTCTACGTCCATATGCAGGGATACATATATTTTTTCTCTTTTTTCATCGTATGTTTAAGTTGTTTTTTATGGTTTTTACACAAAACCTCAAGCTTGGTCTTTGTCCGTTCTCATGCTTGAAAATACATGATAACGTAATTGAGCACACTTTTATCACTTTTTCGGGCTTAACAAGGTTATATGAAAAAGCAACCCCTTGGATTTCTCTTTAAGCTCTTTTCAAACTCTCTAAACATGAAAGTATTGTCGATCGATCTTGCTATTTTCACGCTTGTTAAATTATTTGAAGAAAGCATATGTTGGGTGATAATTTATCTCTTTTTCAATCTCATCAGACTATTTTACGAAAAAGGAACTGAGAGAGTTCTCTTTTGAGTGTTTTTCTAGACTCTATAATCATGAAAAACCTTCGAGTTTTCTATCTTTGGACTCGTTAAACAAACATCGAAAGACCCGTAATGGGACTGAACCACTCCTTCCTAGGGTTTGTTAAACATACTCCAAGGGACTCATCCGAAGGATGAGCTTACATCAACAAGCATATGTTATCCTCCTCAAGATTGCGTAAAAATAAAGAGGTAACCATCAAAAATGGTGGGGGAAAATTTGGGAAAGGGATGTGTTTTCGTATTCATATTATTGGCAGTAAGTGTCGCTCTTGAACATGACACCCCCCTATTCATTATCTGAAGCTGGTTTGGGAAATCCATTTGTCTTTCATTCGACTTGCTATGAGGTCATATCCTGAGTCGTCTCTAAGTCAGTGCTGCCAAATCATTGGTCACGTCATTCATATGTTCAAGAGAATTTCATCTGAAACCTCTATTGAGTCAGCCATCTGTAGTTGTCCATTCTCTTCATGTCGGCCTTCCCTGTGTCCAGTCCAACTCACATCATACTCTGTTCCACCTTCAAAATATGTTACTCATTTCGTGTCATTGATGGGGGATACATCAAGGCCCTCCTGTGACGATTTTTGTTCCGTTGACTCTAGCTCATTATCTGGAAACAAGACTTAGAAATTATTTGGTACCTTGAAACTTGCATGCCTCAATGGCAGGTCCTCACTTTTGACAGTGGGTTTTCATCATTGACCTATGATCGGGATATTTGGTCGAACGGTCGACCTCAACTCATTTATTCACATTCGCTGGATTGTACTAGTGTACCTTTGGAGTTATTGACATTAATGGTGATTTCCCTCACGTTTGTTAATGGTTTCATCAATGACCGGTAATCAAGTGGTTTCTACCATGTTTGACTTCAGCACATGTAATCACATGGTTAGATTTGTACTTTCAGGTGATGGGATTGAAGACCCTGGGTCTCATCTCTTTGATCCAGGCTGTGATAGGATATGTATAATTTGTTGACACATAGATACACTTTGTATGTCTCGTGGCTATGTCGTCTTAATTTGAATCTTCTTCCATGGACCCACAGTGTATTCTTGGTGGCTATGCGATATTTTGACAGCATGGATCCACGATGTATGATTGGTGGCCATGACCTATGTCTATGATGTCATCTATCCATGATTTGAGTATGGTAATGCCCACCTCAGTACTAGTATGATATTCTACAGATGCTTGGTTGTTTGCTGGTTTCCGATTAGGTGCGCTCCTGGTTTCTGACACACACACGCAGTTTACAAAGTATTTTGGCTATTACTAATTCCAGCCTCATACTTTGGGGGGCATTCTGTTACACATGTTTTTGGTCATATTGGTGATGTATTCACAATGGTGTACTCAGGCTCCCAACAAGAACTTTCTCCTGAGAAGAATGGCATTTATCTTCTTCTAGAAAACATATTTTCAAAGTGAGTTCGCATGCTGCTTATGGCCTAGGGTGCGAGAATGACCCATTCTTGCAGGCCACCTTCGTCTAGGGTGCGAACTTCTCGCACTGTTCTCTATATACAGGGTGAGAACTTGTTTTTAATCTTGGAAAAGAGAAGAAGTCTCGAGGGTTCTAGAAAGGAATCTTCTAGAGAATGAGTTGGCATTCGTATGGTTGTCATTTTACTGGTTTCTCTGATTTTATGGGATCATTCTCACCCATGTAACCATCTCACCCTCTCCTATATATTGAAAGGATTCTCATGGAGAAGGTTAAGAAAGATTAATTGAAGAATTGGTGAAGTGATTGTGTGAAGAACCCTGCTTGAACAGAAGCTTGGAGACTCTAGTAGGTCTATCAAGAGAAACTGTATCTTCTTCATGCAAGTATAGAGCGAGTGTGTGTGTTGGAACCAAGAGTCACCGAAAGGAAGCTTGCGACATCAATGTGATCAGGTTGTATCTTCTACTTTTGATTAATATGATACAACGACATGTCCTTTCCCATAAAGTCATTCTTACTTTATTGTGCAATTCATTGATCATGTGCATAAGTTGATGATTGAATACGTTTTGCTATCTTCAATTTGGTTGGTTTGTGTCGTCTTGGTCTTGACCTTACAAGAGCATCGGAGCGAAGTGGGAGCAACAGAGACTTAAGCAAGTGATACAAAGGTATGTCACTTGTTCCTCCTTACTAGCTAATTCAATGGTCATAACTTAGGGAAAAAGTCATGTCTTGTCCTATTTTGTTCTAGATCCAGGTGGATCTAGGGAGATCTGTTAGTTTCTGCACGTATCGATTAGTCCGATAACAGTCATTAATAAATTGTTTCCACCTCACTGCATGAGGCCTTTGATGGAGATAAAACTTAGGTGAAAGTGTCCCTTGACATTTAATTGATCCTTCAAAATCCATTTGAATCCTTCTTGACAGGTGGAAACCTCCCAAGAAGGAAAATATCCAAACCGTAACCCCTACAGGAAATTTCGTAGCGCCGCTGTAAAATAGTTCTGCACATTTGGTAGTGCCACTTATATGTCTAATATCTCTGTAACCATAACACATTTTCAAAACTTGTGAGAGGTTTTTTTTATTTGGTATGTGATGAACAAAAACCCCCTCCAGGTTTTACAAATACCTTTCCATTTGTTCATAATCCGAGTTTTAAATTAATTACTCAAAACTTGCAGAAGTGTCCTTGCAAAATAGCTTTGAACATTCGGTAGCGTTGATCCTGTATATCACTATGTGCAATTCGATAGCGCCAATAATGAACTGGTCAAGATGAATTAGTAGCACCCGCCAAAAAAGAATTTGGTAGGGGCACTGTAATATATCCTTGCAAATTCGGTAGCGCCATCAATACACAACTTAGTATATTTGGTAGCATTTTAAGTAGCAAAATGGAAAGCCATGCTATATAGACGATTCTACAGTGCCATGGCACTACAGAATGTTTGTGCTCTTCTGTATGATAAGAATAATCAAGAACCTTGAGATGATAGGTTAGAAGCTTGTGTATGCCTGTATAGGTGGAAAAAACTTGAACATCCTCGATCACTTACTCTTGCAAAAATAGACCATTCTAAAAAATGGAGCTTATATCCCCCCAATCATTTCATCAACCTAGCACTCCTCCTTGTGGAAGGAGGGATTCCTTCTAACACAACAAAATGTTTTTTCTTTTGTAGTGACATGCTTCTTGACTGCAGGTGTGCTTTGTTCACTACTTGTTCCTCTCTCTCAATGGCAGATTCAACCAGCATGTTCAAATTCCTCTAAGCCACTTCATCCTTGAATTGTTGCAATTCTGCCTTGAGTTTTCTATTCTGAGATTGAAATCCTATGTTTAGCCTATAGAGGTTATTTAGTTGCTTATGGAAAGGCAGGCCTCTTCTAGCTGTAAATTCTTGTGCTAACATAAAGAATATGAGTAATAATAGTGTAGTGCTCTTCACTCTAGTTAAAAATAAATAAAAAATATTTTGCAACATATCCTCTCTACACTCTACACTATGTTCATCGTCCCATTCCCCTGCTTTGGGGGTATGCTCATATATACTAGTTTCAGCCACAGCCCAAACACAAATGAAAGTGAAAACATAAATATAAATTACAGGTTTATATAAGAATATGTAGGACTTTATATACTATGTTTCTGATGTGTATTCATGTGACAATTTCTCCTTAATATTTGGATGCTTTGAATTTACCCACATAATCAAAATTTTAATACCAGTAATGAATTATACCATATCAAGAATTTTCAATTCACCAATGTTTTGAGACCCCTCAGTAAGAAATAAGGAAATCCAAGTTCTTTTTATACAATGATGTGGTCGATCCATCATCTCAGCTGTCGCGAAATCATAAAGTAATGGTGAAGGTTTGGTTTCCAAGAAAGGGTCCCACCTCCTAATTCAACGAAGAGAGTACAAGAGACTCGTGGTGACTTGAGACTCAGTTGATCCCTCCACCATTCATACCGACCTATTTCTTTGGGAAAAATTGAGCTCAAATCTGATAGGAACTACATGAAAAGTCCTGTGATGGGAGATGTTGGTTAATTTTCAGATGGTCTGGATCATTTATTTTTTGAAAAAACTATCAAAAAAATGTGGAACTTTGACTTGCTTAAAAAACTAAACTCGTTGAAAATGGGACAATAACTTAGAAATTTTTTTCTTTTATTTATTTTTTATTTTCCTCAAATTCGATAGGCTTTGTGCTTGCTTATGATTGTTTTGGAATTCGTCCAGGGTAAACAATATGCACTCTAAAACAACAGAGTGTGGGATTTTAAATTCTTTAGATTGAAGAAGCCTATACAACATGTATTACTTTGGTGTGCATGTTGCTGACCTAAGGTGGAGCTATGGGATGAGATTGGTGGAACATTGCAATGGGATAAGTTGGGTCTATCTGGCAGGTTCTAATTGGTGTATTGGGTTGTGAGCTCTCCTCTATTTTCATTCTTGGCTAGCTATCCACTTTGCCAAACTTTCTCATTAATTTTCAACCCCATTTAGGAATTATGAAACTTGATTTGGTAAAGTGGAGGTTTAAATGCATAAATCAACAAATAAACATGTTTTTGAGTGATATTGATTTATAGTATTTGTATTATTGTGTAGGAGTATAAATCTTATATTTGATGTCAATAGATAGAAATATATTTTGTCCATTGGATTGGGTTTAGTTTAGGTGGTTGGGAGGAATGATTGTTAGTCTCCCCATCCAAATTAAATTCTTACAAGTAACATATTGAACTCATAACTAGTATATGAAAGACAAAAGAAATTAACTGCAATATAGGAGTCAAGCAAGTTTAGGAGCACTGAGGGTTGGTCATAAGAAATTAACTGCAATAAAAGAGTCAAGAAAGGTTGTCCCCTATCCTCTACTCTTTTTGGCATTTACATTGACAAGTTAGAAGATTGTTTGGAACTCACCAAGTTGTGTTGGACCAACTCTTGCTAGTATAGTAATCATTATTCTTCTCTATGTCAATGATATTGTTATTATGGCGAGAAATCCTTATGACCTTAGTAATTATCTTAGAATCATCAAGGACTTATGCTCTAGTATTGGTATGATTGTGAACACTGACAAAATGAATATTATGATCATGAACAAGATCACCTACAATAATTTTGTATATGACAATAATATATTAAAGTGCCTTAATACAAGTATCTTAGAATTGATATTCATCACAAGCTTAATTGGAACTATAACACTGAGAAAAGGATAAATGGTGGGTGGAAAACTTGTTATGGGCTTGAAAATAATTGTAAATTAGAAGGCCTTTGGATATGGGATAAGAAAAATATCCTCTTTGAGACTCTTGTCACTCGTGTTATCTTATATGGATGTGAAGTTTGGGTTTGCGGTATCTCTCAAGAATGCTTGAGAAAGATAGAGCAGATCTACAATAATTTTATAACTTATAATCTCAAAATTAAGGGCAATACAACCTATCCTATCCTCTTCATCGAAGCCTACCTTTCCCCCATTGAGAGCACAACTATGATTAGGTACTTAATGTACAAGAAAAGTATAAGGGTGAGTGCAAGCTAATGATGGTATCTCATGATGCATAAGTGGCAATGCAAAACTGGAAAAAAAAATATGTTAACTTGGAGGGATTATTGAAGGTAATTTTTCAATTAATTTTAATATGGTGTAAGAATAAGAAACGTAGAAAAATGAATTATCTTTCCGAATATACAACTTTTGTTCATAGAAAGTGTGAATCACTATGTCAAATTTGATTTTTTCTAACGATGTTATGTTATTTTTCCAATAAAATATAAGGCATACGTTTTTGTTCGTGCAGGTGTTGAGTACCTTAAATATGGACCTTCTTTTGAAAAACTTGTATAATTGTAGAGAACTCGTTGTTCTAGTGCAAGGTATTTTTTGGAAATTTATAATATTAATAATATATTTTGTTTTAAATATCAAAGTCAATATATCCTTGAAATTACAATGTCTTTTGTTCCTGCAGGATAAGAGGGTCTTGACATGACCAAAATAATTTATTTATTTTTAGATCGTAGATATCAGTCTCATCTAGTAGAGCATATAACTCATTCGAGAAATGGTTAAGCCGACAAAAAGTTGTAGTAGAAATAAGAGAGGTATGTATTCTAGGATTTTGATATATGCAAAGACAAAAATAGATTAAAAATAGTAAACAAATATTAATTAAAAAAAAAAAAAAACTATATAATTGGAATCTGCATAGTCGTATCTATCTATGTCTATAGTTTTTTCAACAACTAAATTTCTTAGCCTATATAAAAATAACATCAAATACAAAGAAATAGAAAGGCATTCACAAAAATGGAGGTTTTTATCAATTTGTAGACCGAACCACTAGGTTTGTCATCCTGAATCTTTATCCGAGGAAACCAAGTTAGCATACACGTTTGTCATACACGTTTTTCATTCCCGCTAAAAAAAAAAATTATTTAAAAGAATGTGCACGTGTCCTTAAGAGAACGCACATGCTCTAGGATTGTGCACACGCTGTAACAATGTGCACCTGCTCTAAGAACGCACACACGTTCATAATGTATGAGTGTGCATGGATTCTGAAGAGTGTGCACATGCTCCTATAAGCTATTTTTTAGCTGCCATTCCCCCCCACTCTCTCTCACCTACATCTACTCCTCTCTCCTACATATTCCCCCCTCTTTGTCTCCCTCTTTACCCCCCCTCTCTATCTCCCTCTCTCACCCTCTCTCACTCCTATACATAGTAGGACCTAAACATGGAAAGACTTATACATCACAAGGCATGGGAAGACCTATACCTTTTCTTGACATACCTCAGACTCTCTCTCTCTCTCTCTCTCTCTCTCTCTCTCTCTCTCTCTCCTATTACACCCCCCTCTCTCTTCCACCTCTCTCCCACCCTTAGTCTCACTCTCTCTCGACCCCTCTTTCTCTCTCGATTCACCCTCTTTGTCTCCCTCTGTATCCCCCCCTTCCTCTCACTCTCTCTCTATCCGCCCCCTTCTATGTCTCCCTCTCTGCTTCCCTTCCTCTCAATATCTCTCTTTCTACCCCCCCTCTCTATCTCACTTCCCCTCCCTCTCTCACTATCTCTCTATGCTTCCTCTTTTTCTTTCTCTCCCCCCTATCACACTCTCACTCTCTCACACACACACTCTCTCTTCCCGATCTAGATTTATGAGTGGAACGAAATGAATAACAAATTGAATACCATAACACAAAGGTACAGAGAACAAAAACATATATCCAATGAAAAATAACTTCTATTGAATAAAGAAAATAGGTTGAAACCGTAAAACTAGAAAACTGAAACAACTCGCTCGAATGGTGGTAGTTATCTCTAAGAAGAGATGTGGTTGCTACATGCATATGTTTGAGAAGAACGATTACAATGAGGCTCTAGAGGACTTTTTAACATTACTCATGAATTCCAAAACCCTATACATCCAAAAACCTAACCCTAGGAGATGAAACGCCAAAAGTTATGTGGGCCCCAAAGGGTAAGTTGGTACCTCAACTTCCCGGGGTCATAACTTTTGCATACGACCTCTGTTTTAGGTGTATGATATCTTGTTGGAAAGGTATTTTCGATAAATACACATTATGCCATCAATCGTTGACTTTGTTTTTAGTTTGATTGTGGCAAGACAAAAAAAACACTGTTTAAGGCAACAAAACGGCTCCGGAAGTACAAAAAGATGTACTGATATGAAAACTTCCAAAATAATCCAGTTGGAATAGTTGGTCGACTGCCAATATCCATCTGGATGTTGTGTAGGGATTTAGGATAGCCCCAGAAGTGCAGAACCCACAATTACAAAGAAATGTCATAATTACAGAGAAACATGTTGAACTAAAAACTATCAAGATGAGGTAGTTGGAATAGGTGGGTGGCCACCAATATCCACCTGGATCAGTCCTCCCCCCTTAGGAAGAAATGGTATCCATTGCATTGAGTGACCCCATCAGGTGAGGAAACTTCTTGTTATGTACCAAATACCTGAATACAAAATACCACAATAGTACCAAAGATATCTAAATACAATCACCACACAAGATATATGAAACAATATAGAAAACCACCACTTTTATTATAGAAAACCCTTCAGGTAGGGAAACACCATACAATTTTTCCTATTATGGAAGGGATCCTCTCCTGTTCACTTTCCTCTTTGAGGGGGATTCCTCCTATTTAGCTTCAACTCAAAATACAATACTTCTCTTCATCTCCCATTACATTGCTTGAACCCCTTTATATAGTGCTACCATCACCTAAGAACA
>CBVK0100043490.1:0-13886 GCA_900067695.1 Picea abies | reverse complement strand
AGAAGTCCTCTTACATTTATTATATCTAACTACCCATTTATTATATCTAAATATTATAGTGGGCCTTACTTAATAATATAGTGGACCTAGTCCACCTTACATTGAATTCCCTCCACTATTATCATTATGGGCCCTCTACCGCCCCCCCCACTACCTCTCTAGCTACCTAACATTCAATCCCTATTATGAAAGAGTTGTCATCAACGATTGATGTACAACCATATACCAGGGTCCCATGGATAAGTGTGGACCATAGTGCTTAAGTAGACTAGAGAACTAGGTTCCCATGGATAAGTGTGGACCATAGTGCTGAAGTAGACTAGAGAACTAGGTTCCCATTGATAAGTGTGGACCATAGTGCTGAAGTAGACTAGAGAACTAGGTTCCCATGGATAAGTGTGGACCATAGTGCTGAAGTAGACTAGAGAACTAGGGTCCCATTGAGAAATGGAAGCCACAATGTTGAAGTAGTCCAACCTCCATTGTAAACTAGGGTCCCATGTACAATTGCTCATGTGAACTCCACATGGAAGATATCAACACCCAATAAACAAATGAAAATGATGCTCCCAATATTGACACCTATCATGTGGATCCAAATAAGAATATCCATCCACATAGTGGGAAAGGGTCAAAGTTGAATCTGGAAGGAACAATACCATTGTAGAATATGCAGGGTGAACACTGGTAATAATAACTAGCTCCTGATGTGTCACATTGATGTTATCTACAGAAGGTGGAGTAGAGTCATCAAATAAAAGATGGGCATGGTTGTCATCCTAGAAATGACAACTATCCATATACCAACCATCACAATCAACCTCAAAATCATACCAAGCATATATTTCTTTATTATATTCATCCATGATGTCCGCCATAAGAAATATCTCCTTCATGCTATCCAAATAATATTGAATACTACGAAAACTATCATTGAGTCCATCTGCAAGGTCATGCAATCTGTCATGAAATTTGCCATACAATGTGTCATAAAATTGGGCTTTGAATGCTTCAGTGATCTGTAGAATTTCTTCTAGGTTTTGAGAGGAAATAGCCATTGGAATCTCCACATTAAATATACCAAAATAAATATCTTAAAATAATTTATTCAATGGCATTGATCTGGTAACAATCTGAGCACTCTATGAAAAGTTATGAACTCTACAGTCTCGTCGTCATCATGAAAAAACCCCCTAAAAATAGTTGATTTTAAATCAGCGATATCATTTTTTTTGAAATTGGTTGAAATTGTGAGAGGAACTAAGATATGCAATTTGTTTTTAAAAATTTAGCCTCATATGCTACATAAATCAGAAAAAAAAAAAAAACACACCATGAAAATTGCAAATTTTAAAATGCAAATAACTTGATTTCCCGGACTCTGTTTAAGACGATTTTTTTTTAACTTGGGTGTTTTTATGAGAGGAACTAATATACAACCATTTATTTCAAAGTTTTCACCAAAACATACATAAATCTTTTGTAGTGTCATGGCCCTCTTTTTTTTTTCCGAAAAAATAAATATGCAAAAAATAAACATTTGCCCACACTTCCTGCCAAGGAAAATGCTCTGATACCACTTGTTATGTACCAAATACTTGAATACAAAATACCACAATAATAATAAATATATATGCATACAATCACCACACAATATATATGAAACAATATAGAAAACTGCCACTTTTATTATAGAAAACCCTTGAGGTAGGGAAACACCATACAATGGATCCTATGAGGTAGGGAAACACCATACAATGGATCCTATTATGGAAGGGATCCTCTCATGTTCACTTGCCTCTTTGAGGGGGCTTCCTCCTATTGAGATTCATCTCCAAATAAAATACTTCTCTTCATATCCCATTACATTGCTTGAACCCCTTTATATAGTGCTACCATGACCTAAGAACATTCTAGAAGAGGAATCTTCTAGAAGTAAAACCTTCTAAAAAGTACTCTTACATTTATTATATCTCCTACCTTGACAACTCGATAAATTTGGATCCTCTACTGGTGAGTTCCCTTGACCAATGTGTCCAATATCTGATTATTGGATACTTGTTTCATGCAATCATAGCTGAGATCTATTGGTGTCAATTGTTCTATGATCTCCCAGGTGTCCAATAATGGTGGAAAATATGAATGAAGCAGGTCCACATTGAACACTGGGTGCAAGCCAAGGAAGGGTGGAGTGTTGAGATCAAAATAATAACTACCCATAGCCTTGGTGATAGTGTATGGCTCATAATGAAGTGGATGAATCTTCTGATGGGGCCCTATAAGGCACTCTTTCTGCAAATGTAACTAGACCTTGTCTCCCACCTGAATTTGGTACGATACTTGGTGTTGATCATGGAGCTACTTGTACTTATCATTGGATTTTTCTAAAATCTCATGGACCTATTGGTGGATGTGCTGAATCCACTCAATGAATCCGGTGGATTTTTCAGCCTCAGACTGAACATAGGAATATTCTTCCTATGTGGCTGAAAAGGTTGTGCAACATCAATGGGACCCAAGGGTTGGAATCCCATCCCCACCTAAAATGGGTTGTGGTTAGTGGAACTATGGAGAGCCCTTTTGCATCTATGTTGAACATAGGGAAGACTCTCATCCCATGTACGTGGATGATTAGAGTTGTACATGTGCAGGATGTGCACAATCATCTGATTAACGACCTCTGTCTAGCCATTGGTTTGGCAGTGGAAAGAAGTGGATTTATTGAGCTTGGTGTCCAACAATGACTAGAGACTCGATCAAAATGTGTTGAGGAACCTGATGTCCCATTATGAGGTAATTCCTTGTGGTATCCCAAAATGGACCCACATCCATTCAAAGAAGATCTTGGAAGTATCTGCCACTATGATGCTCTTCTTGTAGACTGTGATAATGGTCATCTTTGAAAAATCGATCAACCACCACAAATACAAAATCATTGCCATTCTTGGTGGATGGAAGGACAAGGCCTCTTGGGAGTAGGAAGAGGGGTGTATAAGCCTTGCTTCTTGACGGCTGGTTTGGAAATGGCACAGGAAGTGCAAGATTTGATATACGTGCTAACATCTTGTTGAAGTTTTGGCCAATAAAATGTTTCTCTAAAATGAGCACAATTTTCTCCATGCCAAAATGTCCTGCCATCCGACTGTAGTGATCCTCCCAAATCATCTTTGCACGCTCAGTTGTGGGAACACAGAGGTGGCCCAGATGGAATAACAGACCATCCTGGATGTGAAAATTGGTGACATTCACTCCTGTACCCAAGAGATGATAGGTGGTGGTGAATTCAGGATCACACTGATAAATTTGGGGCCACTCAGATGCATCATGTCCATAGGAGTGCAACACTATGGTGAGTGCAACAACAGGAGGCTGACTGAGGCAGTCAGTGACACAATTTGTGCTCCCTTTTTTATACTTTATCTTGAGATGTAACTACTATAGGTATGTGGACCACTTTTGATGGCAGTTGTTTTGAAAATTCCCCTGTGTCTGTATGAACTGTAGAGGTTTGTGATCAGTGCAGATGATTGTCTCCTTTTCCATAATGTAATGTTTCCATTGACGACAGGCTTGGAAAATGGAATACATTTCTTTTTCACAGGTGGGGTATTTCTGGATAGTATGTGAGAGTGTCTCACAATGGTAAGCTACAGGATGACCATGTTGAGTGAGAAATGCTCCTACAACATAATCAGAGGCATCAATATCAATCTCAAATGATTCTTATATATTGGGTAAGGAGAGTATTGGAGCTGAGAACATGTAATTATTCAAATCATCAAATTCTTGTTTTTATGCCTACCCCCATGCGGAATTTTCCTTGCCACCACCCTTGGTTACATGGCTGAGGACCCATGCAATATGGGAGAATCCCAACATGAACCTTCAGTACAAGTTGGAAAGTCCCAAGAAGATTTGAAGCTCAATTAGTGTGGTTGGGGCTATCCAGTCATGAATGACTTGGATCTTAGATGGATCCACATGTACTCCATGCTCATCAACAATGTAGCCCAAGTATTGGACCCTGCTCATGCCAAAGAAACATTTTTCCAAGTTGGCATATAGTGTGTGCTATCGTAGAGTGACAAAAACCTGTTGAATATGTTGCATGTGCTCCTCCCAAGTTCTGTTGAAGATGAGGATGTCATCCAGATATACCACCACAAAATAGTTGGTGAAGGGTCTCAATACATCATCCATCAATATTATGAAAGTTGCTAGTGAATTTGTGAAGCCAAAGGGCATGACCAGCCATTCGAAGAGACCTTCTTTAGATTTGAAAGTTGTCTTCGATACATCAATTGGTTCCGTGGGAACCTGGTGGTAGCCAAAATTTAGGTCAATATTGCTGAAGAAATTCTCCCCCTTGAGTTTGTGAAGAAGGTCATCAATTCGGGGAATTGGGTACCGCTTTGTGACTGTGATTTTGTTTAATCATTTGTAATCAATGTAGAGCCACCAAGTCTCATCTTTTTTCTATACCATCAAAATTGGGCTTCCACAAGGGGAGGAGTTGGGTCATATGTGCCCCTTTTGAAGCATCTCTTGAAAATGGTGCTTGATTTTGTGATTTTCCATCAACGAGCGATGATAGACTAGTCTATTAGGTAGCAGTGCACCGGGGGTTAGATCAATTGGATGCTTGAATTGGCAGTGCGTTGGTACCCTAGTGGGTGACGAGAAGATGTCTTTGTACTCTTCCATGATCTCATCCACTTGCTTCTGCTGCAAAGAGAGGCTCTTTGTAGAGTTCATGGATGTGGCAATGACCTTCTGCTTACTGCAAGCATGAATCACAATGAATACAAAATTCTCGATATCTGAAATGACCTTACTACATTGCTTATCAGATATTAAAAAAATAGCGGTAGTCGGCGCTACCTATGGTATCTTATACAATTGTCTAGCCAAAGTAATAATAAAATTGTTGGGTCTAAAATCATACAGAGAATGTCACATCCACAAATATGGCTAGCCTAAAATAATATCACAAACTTCAAGGGGAGAAATATCACACAATACCTCATCTTTGAAGGGCTTGATGTTGTAGGGCAAACAACATTTTTGGCTGATGCGGAGATATCGTCCTTGGCAAAGTAAGCCAATTGTGTACGGTTGTGGGTGCGGTGTTATCGACAGTTCCAACTGATTGATGACCTTTGCTAAGATTAGTTTCTTCTAACTACTGCTATCAACAATGAAATGTAGCAGAGTCCCCTTTACTCACATCTATGAGTGAAAGAGGCATTCCCATTCCTCTTGTTCTTCTAGTTCACTTGGCTAGACTTTGGTGGTAATGAAAGTGGCACTGTATTCGGCATTGATGATCTTCTTCCCACTTTTTGGATTTGATTCAAAGTCATAATATTCCTATGACTTGGAATCTTTCATCTCGACCACTAGTGAATTCTTGGAGTGACATCCTTCGGCTTTGTGCCAAGGTATTTTATGGTATTCACACCACTTTCCCGTGTCCGTCTTTAACTTCTCATTACCCTTCTTGGGTTGCGGCTTGGACTGGTTGTCCTGAGATAACCCATTTTTTCTATTTCCCTTGTTTGGTGGGTTGGGACCGCCTTTTCCCTGCTTTGGCTGTGAGGAATTTGCAAATCCAAACTATCGCCTCTTCTACTTAAATTTCTGCTCGATCTTGATAGCATATCTATAAGCCACACCTAATGATGCGATGTCCATAAATTCAATTTATGTTTGAATGTATCTATGTAGATAGCCATGGTATTTGAGCACCATATTTCATTCAAAGTCTTTAATACCAAATTTGGTGCACAGAGTATGGAAATTATTGGTGAAATCTGGTACTATTTGGTCCCTTTCTTGACACAGTCGGGTCCATCTTGTGTACTAGTTCTTGTAACTTCTAATAGGGTAGTATTGTTCCTTAATGGCATACCTGAAGGAATCCCAGGTGGGGTCGACTGCAAATATTGCATATTCCTCTATGTACCTTTGCTTAGAGAGCATATCCCACCAGTCCTTAACATGTGGGATGGCCTTGAGAGTGAAAAAGTAATATTTTCCCTATCGAAAAAATTGTGGACTAAAAAATACCCTTTGAGAAGATTTATCCATTTTTCTACAACATCTGCATCTATCAGTCCTTCAAATAATAGAAAATCAAAATTTACTTGTGCCTTGAAGGGGGTTATGTGCTTGCTTGATGAAGATTCGTCTCCTATGGGGAGTCACTGATGAAGATGCATCTCTTTTGTCGTACAAGGGATTCCTCGAGAAACATTTTAAAAGGATATCCTACTCCATCATCTTTATTCTCGTCCCCCATTATTTTTAGTTGGATTCGGCAGGACCGATCTTGCAAAGGCTCGACTGGTTCAAGTCCCATCTTCTTATACCTAGATCTTATCGAAGACATGCACAAAGAAAAATAAATGAAAAGCAGACCGTTATGATACCACTTATCTAGATTTATGAGCAGAAAGAAATGAATAATAGATTGAATACCATAACATAGAGGTATGGAAAACAACAACAAATATCGAGTGAACAATAACTTCTATTGAATAAATAAAATAGGTTGAATCTGTAAGATTGTAGAACTGAAACAACTTGCTCGAATGGTGGTAGCTATCTCTGAGAAAATATGTGGCTACTATGCGCATCCATTTGAGAAGAATGATTACAATGAGGCTCTAGAGGCATTTTTAACATTACTCATTAATTCCAAAACCTTAGACATATAAAAATCTAACCCTAGGAGATGAAATGCCAAAATTTATGTGGGCCCCGATCTGTAGGTTGGTACCTCAACTTCTCAGGGTCCTAACATTTTCATATGACCTTTGTTTTAGGCATGTAATAGCCCGTTGGAAAGTTCCTTTCAAGAACTACACATTATGTCATCAAAATTTGACTCTATCTACATTTTGACTATGGCAAGCCAAAAAAACATTGTTTAGGGCCCCAAAATGGCCCTGGAAGTACAGAAAGATGTACTGATATGAAAACTTCGAAAATAATCCAGTTGGAATAGGTGGGAAGCCACCACTATCCACTTGGATTCTTTGTAGGGATTTAGGAAATCCTAGAAGTGCAGAAACCATAATTACAAAGAAATGTCATCATTACAGAGAAAAGTGTTGAACTAAAAACTGTCAATATGAGCCAGTTGGAATAGGTGGTTGGCCACCAATATCCACCTAGATCACTTCCCCTCTTCCCTCTCTCTCTCCCCCTCCCTCCCACTATCTCTCATCTATCTCTCCTATGTTTACCTCTCTCTCTACCCCCCTCTCTATATTCCTCTCTCTCCCTCTCACACTAACACACACTCTCTCTACTTCCTTTCTATTCCTTGCTCTCTCTCCCTCCCATGCTCTCACACACACACTTTCTATCCCCCCTCTATGTATTCCCCTCTCTCCCTCCAATACTCTAACACACTCACTCTCTACCTCCCCTCTTTGTCTTCCTCTCTCGCCCTCTCACACTCTCACACACTATCAATTTTGGTACATTATAAGGGAAGCTGTGGTAAGGCAAGAAATGGCCTTGATCTAGAAATGGCAAGGCATGTCAAGACCTAGACCTAGACATATACTTAGACCATGATCTATGTTTGAAAAATAGGACCGCAGAGCAATAAAATAAAACAAATGTAGAAACAAAACCACAGAAGACACACAATACAAGAGAGACACAGATTTATGTGGTTCACCCAGTGTGGGCTACGTCCACCAGAGAAATTGCCAGGTCCTTCCTATATTATCATCCAACAAATGAAGGGATACAACCTACAGCAAAACCTGCTGTAACTTCCTCTTCTTTCTCTCACAGTCTCCTCTCTCAGAATACAATATTCACCCTCGTACATGGCCGCAATACATTTCCCTCATAAAAGAGGGTTGCCTTCTAGGGCAAAAACCCTAACATAATCTCTACCGTTAGATCTGCAACCTTATAATGAACGGTCTAGATTTACAATGAAATTACAATATACTTTTATAAGGCAATTTTTTCTTCGGGGGCTTTGCCCTCGAACCCCCGCTGGGGTCCCACTTGCCCCCAGACCCCCCAGCTGGGGGGATGGACCCCCCAGACCCCGCAGAGGGGGTACCCCCTCTGCACTCCCCCGCGTGGAAGAGTGTACATACTTCTAGGGTGTAAATACTTCATGGGGTATAAACACGGCTGAAAGCAAGGACCTCTGAATCAAGAAGATAATCAGGCTCCACAACCAACAATCTAGACCTATACCTTGCCTCACCACACCTCACCCTCTCACACCCACTCCCTCTCTATCTCCCCCCTCTTCTAATCTCTCCCTCTCTCTCTCTCTCACTCCATCTATTTCTATCCCTCCTCCCTCTCCCTCCCTCCCCTCTCTCTCTCTCCCCCTGCTTCCCTCATTCTTTGTCTCTTCCTATATCCCCCTGCCTCTTCTCATTTTTCCCTCCCTCTCTCTCCCACCTCTCACCCACCTCTCTCTCACTCTCCTTGTTGTTACTCTCACTCTCACTCTCTCTCTCTGCCCCTCTTTATCTCTTTATCATTCTAAATCCCCCTCTATCTCTCTCCATCTCACTATTGACCTATCTTCTTCTCTTGTTGGTTCTCTCCCTCCCTCCCCTTATTTCCCTCCTCCCTCTCTCTCTACCCTATCCCTATATCTCTACATATCACTCTCAGGCTCTCTTCTAATTTTTTTGGCTCTTTCCCTCCCTCCCCTTATCTCCCTCTTCATATCTTTCTTTCATTTACTCTGTATCCCCCTCCATTTCTCACTCATTGTATCCCCCTCCGTCTCTCTCCTCCACTCTCCCCCCATTTCTCTCTTTATATCTCTCTACCCCACCTTCTCTCTATCCCACCCCATTCCTCTCACACTTTGTCTTAGTCTCTCTCTACTCGATCCTCCTTATTCCTGCTCCCCTCCCTCCCACTATCTCTCCTCTCTCTTTCTCTCTCGCATACATATACCCCTCTCTCCCCCCCACTTTGTATCACACTTCCTCTCTCTCCCCCACTCTTCCCCATTTCTCTCTTTACCTCTGTCTATCCCCCTTCCATCCTTCTCCCCCCTTATTTAACTCTCTCTCTCTCTCTCTACCCCATCTCTTTGTATCCCTCTCTTTCCCTCTCACACACTCAAACACTCCCTGTCCAACCCCCATATCTTTATTGTTGTCTCCCCTCTCATACTCACATACACTCTCTCTACCCCCCTCCTCCCTCTCTCTCTCCCCCTCCCTCCCACTATCTCTCCTCTCATTATCTCCTACATCTACCACCGCTTTATATATCTCCTCAATGTTAGTCTCACTCTAACTCTCTCTCTGCCCCTCTTTCTTTCTCCATCCCCCCTCTTTATCTTTGCCCCTTGTTCTACCTCCCTCTCCATCTTTCTATCTCACTCTCAACCTATCTTATATTATTTTTTTCTTTCCCCATATTCCAATTATCTCCCTCCTCCCTCTCTCTCTACCCCCCCTCTTTCTCTCCATCTCACTCTCGATCTCTTTTTTTCTCTACCCCCCTTCTCTCTTTACCTCCTCCATCTAACCCTCCCTCTCTTGCTCATCGTATCCCCCTCCCTTTCTCTCACCCACTCTCCCCCCCTTTCTCTCGTTTTCTATATCTACCCTCCTTCCCTCTCCCCCCCACTCTCTCTCACTATCTCCATCTCACTCACTCTCACACACTCTCTTTTTCTTCCTCTCCCCCCTCACACTGTCTTTCTTCCTCTCGCTCCACCCCCTCCCCCCCTCCTTGTCTTCCTCTCTTTGAATTTTTCCTTGCATAATGTTATGGAAATATATATATACTTATTATTGTATAGGTTAAAATGGGAAGGTACATGGAAATACATTCAAGGAGGGATTAGTCTATTTTATATCATAGTTGTGTTCTAGGGATTTGTAAATGTAACAACCTATATTTTGTCCTTAGAAGGTTAGAACTTTGATTTTTACTTATCTTACTGATTCATTGCTTAGTATTTGTTGGTTTAGTTAGAATCATATATACATTTGATATGTATACATCTAGATATATTTATGTATTGTTGGATATTTATTTTATTGTTATGTGTTTATGATGATGATAGTTTTGCGATTTGTTTAAACATGAAAATTGAAATGTGGAACTTTAGTATGTGGATACTAGTTCAAAATTATGTTGTGAATGTATAATAGATGCAAGGAATCGTGTAAATAAACACACATTTCTTAATTTAACATTAATACAAATAAAGATTCTCATATGAAATTTGTAATGTGTATGCATGGATATGAGCTATGCGATATCCAAATGGTTATAGTGTTGAGGTGACCAAGGCATGGCATGACATGGCAAGGCAAGACATGGAATGGAAATTCAAGGAAAGGAATGGCATGACATGGCAAGGCAAGACATGGAATGGAAATTCAAGGAAAGGAAAGGCATGGCATGGAAAGGCAAGGCATGGTGTGCCAAGGAAAGGAAAGGCATGGAAAGGTAAGGTAAGGAAACACATGGTAAGGCATGACATGGAAAAGAAATACATTCCATGGAATGGCATGGCATGGCAAAGCATGGCATGTAAAGTCAAGGAAAGGAATGGTATGGAATGGAATGGAAAGGAAAGGAAAGGTAAGGCAAGATAGGGTAAGGTAAGGGAAAAAAAGGCAAGGAAAAGGTAAGGCAAGGCTAGGAAAGAAAGGCAAGCAAAGGAAAGAAAATACAAGGCAAGAAAAGGAAAACAAAGGTAAGGAAAGAATATGCAAGCAAGGAAAGGAAAGGCTAGGAATTCATCACATACTTTGTTGTGGACGCCCCATCCACTTGGAATATTTCACATTCATCCATGGATTTGGATACCTTGGAATTCACACATGTGGAGTGGTTGCATGCATGAACATTTTTGGAAGGAAAATTCCATGTGGACACTTGGTATTTGAATTGGCTTGATGCCTATTTTTTGTGGTGTCCCCTTCGTGAGAATTATTTGGTGCATACTACGACTATTTTTGGATGAGGATGAATTGCTTTGAAGAGGCTAATGTCCACATGTTGTAACATGGTCAACCATGGATTGAGGAGAGATATAACTAATTCATTATTATAATATATATTTGACTTGTCATGGAGTTAGTTAGCAAAAAATAATATTTTATTGTATAAGAGAATAGACTTGCTCTATAAAGAAGAGTTCTCTCTCTCCATTGCATAGGATGGACTCTGGAGAATTTGGGAGTTTAGGAGCTCTCCTATTTGAACATATTGGAAATATTAATGGAGAATTTGAGGTATATTTTCATTTAATATGAATTATGTTTGTTATTGTGAAAAAAATATGTATTTTTTTTTTTTTAATTTTGATTTTTACATATTATAAGATATAATGATATAACAACATATGATTTCATAGGAAACCCCTAATTACGTTCAGGAATAATCCCAAATGGGAACAAGAGATTCCAACCTGTGACCTCCTCCACTAGGGATAGCTTCACATCTAGCTCAGAACAACTTGAGCTAACCCTTGGGGCTAATTTTTTAATAATGTATTTACAATGTTTTTCAAAACTATTTTTTTTTTAAGTAAGTATCTATATATTACCTTTCAAAAACATAAATTATAGTATCATCTGGCATGCCAAGGTTCTGTTTGTGCTGAATTGCCTCATGGGGAAACCAATTTAGCCTGTCTCTCAAAATAAGATCAACAAAATTAAACTATATGAACTGAATCACCCAATAGAAAAACTGATTCAGTCGAGCTTGTCATGAAAACTAAATGACTAAAATAGAATAACTATGGAAAATAAAACTAGAAAGACTGTGTAAGGCACCATATATGGCCCAAGAAAACCAAGCAAGTAGGCTGACACTTGTTCTCATGTAGTCGCTCATGTGGGCTGGTGGTCACTCTTTGCCACGTCGCTCGTTGTTGCCACCTTGATACATGGAGAAAGGATCGCCACTGAAGTTTTTGGATCATAGGTTTCTAGATATGGAGAGTGCAGGGAGATGACAAAGGTTGCAAGAAGAGATTCAATTCTTTCCCTTCACTTGTCCATGTTCTCCAACTGAAAGTGTAGGTTTTCCACATCCTTCCTGACGGTAAAAAATAGGTCATGTAATATCTCCCATGAGGTGTGAATCCGTGATCATGAATCGTAATCTATGCATGTTTGAAGCTGGCCAGGAGGCTCTTCCAAGGAAGTGGGGGGTTTCACCAAAGGGGCAAGGATGGAGGGTTCCATGATGGGGGGAGAGGGTGGTGGAACTCTCAGGTGGATGTGTTGGAGGGACTGTGGCTGGTTGTGAAGAAGAATCCAAATCCTAGATTGGGCCAAGGGAAAATCCCAAAGAATTACCATGGAGGTCAAACCATTCCACACAACAAGACCAAGGCGATGACAGTGGTGGAAGGATACTCTGAGCCTAGGAGGACTTGGCAGAGGAGGATGGAGAAGAGCTAGGCGACTAAGGAATGATAGGAGGAGGCCATTTGGCTATACTACCTTGGTTGTGATATCATACTGAGCCTCATTTTGGTTTCCCATGAAGTTGAGGCATATTCAGCAGGAGTGGAGTGGAAGCCAGTGCAACAAAGGTTGGTAACATAGAGAAAACCAACGAGAGAGTAGAGATCCACCAGACAAGTCGGAGATGAAATCCATAAGGTTGTTCAACAAGAAGTGAGGATACATTATGGTCCAGCTAAGGAGCAACATCATGATAAATATTCCAAAGTGGAGGGTCGCACAAGCATATAGGTGACAGTCAGATTTGTTCATGCATCACCTGGCAAAAAATGCAGAGAATGGCACGTTGGAGAATCAAGTTCAAAGCTCGCAGAAATGAATGTAGAATTCAATCATCGGGGGGATTTAAATGTAGGGGGGCACACCAAGTGCAATTCACGTGGCCAGCGCAATCCTGGAAGGTGCCACCCTCTCCTTTGAGAACATGGAACCTGTTGACATGTAAATTTACAATACCTTAAATATAAAAAACAATTAAAATGATAATTAAATATCGACTATTTAATTTATAATGTTGTATAGTATGGCATTTAAAATGCTCAAAGCCTAAAATATGTTTTCCCAAAAGGTCCAATTTAGAGGAGCTACCTACACTGTTATATAGAATGATGTTTAAGATGTTCAAATCTCAACATCCATACTGTTATATAGAATGACATTTACTATGTTCAAAGCTCAGCATCCATTTCAATGAAGGACGATTTATATAGAATGAGAATTAAGATTATAGAAGATTATTTATAAGGATTGTCTTAAATGCTATATAAAATGACACTTAATATATTTGAATTTTAGTAGCCTAGATCCATATTAACCTCGGATATATCAAGCACTGAGAGGGATAAAATATTTCGAGGTGAAAACCTCTTTTAGAGTGTAAAACTTGAGAAAAGGTTTTCACTTCGAGAGATTTGATCCCTCTCGGGACTTGATAGATCTGAGATTAAGTTGGATCTAAGCTGGTTTTAAAATTAAATTATTATTATAATATTAATTTATTGAATTATTATTAAAATTAATAATTTAATTTAAATCTACAGTCTAAGCAAACACTGAATCTAGATAATCAATATTGAGTGTTAAACCTTAAAAAGATTAAATAAAATTTTAGTTGATATTTCTTAAACAATGGTCGAGAAAAATGTAGAGGTATATTCCATAGTTATCATTAACCCAAAACCTCCCTAATCAAAAGTTGAATCACTTTCCTTTCTTTCTTAATCCAAGAATTTAATATTAAATAGTTTAATGCAGATTACTCACACTTTAAACGTTTTAGGGAATTCTTTTGTCTCTGTTTTGAAACCCCACCTATTTCCATATGCAAGTTTCAGTTTAAATGATTATTTTGCGTTCTTGATGGTTGTGAGATCGGAAGAG
>CBVK0100043489.1:9604-34457 GCA_900067695.1 Picea abies | reverse complement strand
TCTCATAAAACAAGCAAAAGTGTAACCCATCTTCATGATTTTACCCCTAAGTGTGTTTAATTTTTTTCTATCTAAGAATCATTTTTTCCAAAATACCCTTACTAATATCTCTCAGCACATATCCGACTTCAACTCTCTCAAGATCTAGTTTTATGTAAGTGCCCAAAGAATTTTCATTATCCTAAAAAATTGTTAAATACCATAAATACAAAGGAAAATTGGGAATGTGAACCCAAACGAAAATTTGAGTAATTCACATAGAATTAGGATCAAATTTTGGGAACCAAGGAGTTATAAAAAGTCCCACATTTTTCCAAAACAAAGGACCCTCTTGAAAGACTTTCTTATATTCGACATGATCATGGAATTGAGTAATTAAAAAACCTTTGGAGGAAAGAGAGATATCATAATTATTTTCCCGATTGAGTAAATCCACTAATATAAAGCTAAAGTAGGAGGCCAATACCTATTAAATAGGTAAATAATTAATTCTTTCTCAAAAAATAAACATCGATCAAAGACCTCCAACACTGTAATCTTCACCAATTTCACCTCATCAACATGCTCTATGATATATGCAATAGGAATAGGAGAAGGCTTCGAAGAATTTGAAAAGACAGAGTTGTTTTTTACTACATCATGAGAAGAAATAGGTTTTGAAGTTGAAAGCACCTAAGTGTCCAACACTCCATGCATTTGCAGTGCCAACATGACAGTTGAATCTTTGCAAATATGATAATCAAATATCTAGGATAGATCCTCCAATTGTTTACCCTTCTAAAGAAGATTTTGTTGGGAAACAAGAATCCCTAGGCTATGATCCAATTTTCTCTTTAAACCACCACATATCTAGTAGAAATCATTCACATGGATAAGGTTTTAAAAGAAGAAAGCTTAATCATAATCTATAATTTTATCTTTGTATCAAAGTCTTTAACAAAAAATTGTCATATAGGGTTTTCGTTAAACACTTGGCATGTAAACATTCTATCAAATGCTTTCCATGCATCCTTGGAATCACTTCTATGTTTCTGACCTCCAATGCTATAATAAACTGACAATAAAAATGATTGGCATGTAAGTGTTTCATCAAACACTTGGTGAGTAGTTGTTGGCGCTTTGGTACCTAAGCTTCTAGGTAAATGTCATGCAAACATTGTTGCAAACACTTGGAAGGCATCTTGTACTATGAACCATAGTTCATATCCATGAGGTTTGACATCTTGTACTATGAACTGTAGTTGGAATCTGAAAATTTATTGTTCTCTTGAAGTTGAATAATAAAACAATCATTTGTCGAGCTGCATAAAGTCTTGTACCATTCAATTGTGTCATTGATGAAGGAAGAAAATTAGATAACTTGGACCTTTCCAAGAATAACATCAATAGTGTCATCTTCAATACCTTCGATTTTTTCAATAGTGTCATCTTCAATACCTTCGATTTTTTTTATGACCTTCTCGATGAAGGTAGGTATGAATAATACTTCATTTCATCAACCTTGAAGAGGGTCATTTGGATCCCCGTTATTGTTTCTCTTGTTACAGTGACCATGGGCGCTTCACTTTATTGATCAATATCCTATGAAAAATAAATTCAATACATTGTAGGTATTCGAGGGTGATGCAGGGTACTGAGGAGTTTATAGATATTGGGGGATACAAAAAGGGGGATCTAGTGAGGGGGTTTCAACAAAAGGATTTTGGGATGTAATTCTCAATATCTAGTGAAATTAGGGGTATTATTTAATATCTCACAAACACATTTTGTTGTGGTGTATATGGAACAGTGTGTTGCATTTGGTCTAGATAAAATGCTCTCGGAAAAATATGTTGTTTAAAAAAAATCGGTACTCAAAATGGACTTCAGATGTGAAAGTTATGCCCTTTTGAAAAAATGCATAAAGGATAACCAAAGAGCCATGTGGCAAGTAGAAGTTGGTCCATGTGGTGATACCCCTCCTAATATTCTCACCTTTACAAATAAGTTGTTTATGAAGTAACCCAATTTTATAGAATAAGTAAGGGTCATTTTTACAATGAAGTTACTTTATAAATGAAAGTGGCATGCAAAATAAATAACTTAAATAAAATATTAAAACTACTTTATAAATAAAATTGGCATGCAAAATAAATAACTTAAAATAAAATATTAAAGTTACTTATAGTGATTCCCTTTTATAATTGAAGTGAAATGCACTTTACAATGGATGCATCAACTTTTAAAAAAAAAGTAACAAAAAAGAGATTTAAACTCAAAACCTCTTACTTTTTAAAATAACTTTTAACCAACTGAGCTAGTGAAAAACATATTATATTGTTTAGAAGGATGATTGGGGATGTTGGTTTTGTTGTTGTTGTGGAAGACGACCTTGAAAAGTGTGCTTTATACCTCCGGATGTCACTGAAATGGTCGTATCTTCAACAAACAAAAACCTTTTCTAGTGAAAGGAAAGGAATTCCTAACTGATACGAGTGCTCTAAATGTAATGGAACAATCCTCTAAGCTCATAAATGTATGGAAATGGCAGAAGATACACATTCAACAATACCACTTCAAGAAATTGATCTACAATGGAAGTGGGTCTTCAAATGCACTTTGATACCATGTCCAAGAAAATAGGTATTCCAATATAGGACAAACACCTTCTATAAGAAGTCACACAACCATATCAAATACCAACACAACGATATTTTTCCATGGTAAAACCCCTACGAGGAAATGTCCATGGCCCCAACTAACGTGGAAAAAATGGAACATTTATTAATGCAAAAGAAAAATATTATAGAGATATTTACAAGAGAGTTTCTCACAATTGATCATCAAAAAAGGACCCTCCATGTTCTTTAAATAGATATTATGGACCAATAAGGTGTTAAGCCACAGATCAATGTATTCATTAAGATCGAAGAGAATATAATCTGTCTAATCACTCTATGTCAAAAACATATTGTGACTATCAGATTACCGAACTACAAATACATACTAATGCATACTAAAGAAACACACTAAGAAACCCACTTTTACCTAACAACACATTAGACCAAGTTGATCTTAACTAACCCGTATGTGTCTAAATATCCTAACACATACATCTTCATTGTTGATATATCTTAAAGACAACATGGATTGTAAGGGAGTAAATAGTGCAAACTTTGTCATGGATATATTGAGAGGCTTTGACATGAACATTATTATTCTTGGAGCTAAATAAGAAGAATAAAGTGGCAAATATTTGTTGGGTTTCTATTTGAGAAAAGACTAGTCAGATATTTAGGGATGTGAATTATGGGTTTTGTACATTATGTGATACTTTACCTATTTTAGTGAGAATGAAAAATTGATGAATTCCTTTGTACTTTCAATTTCTTATTGTATGTAATAATTCTATACTAGGCTATGATTTTTGAACTTATGTTTATTGAAACCATACAATGTTTGTGTTATGCAAGCTCCCAAGTTTGTTTGAACTATTGTTGAAACGTAGAGATCTAAATGATACACCATTTATCTTTTGAATTGATAATTTTGTGTGGAAGGTAAATCCAACCCTACAAAATTTAAATATTTTTAACAGTAAATAGTGGAATAAACAAATTAAATTAAAATATGTGTCTAGCTAGATACATATGTTTAGCTTTAAATAGTTAGAAAAATTACATGCAAACATATGAGATGCAAAAGAAGTAGTAGGAGAGAAAGGATCCTCCCAAAAAAATATTTTATTAATATTATTATTATTTAAATTTAGTTTCCAACAATAATTTTCAAGATATGAAAGTCAATATTTAAGGAAGCATGGAATGGGGAAATAAGCATAGTTTTGGTTTTGAACCTTGAATATCATATTGGATATTTTGATCATGTTAAAGTTACTATAGTTAGATAGCCAAGAAAATAATATTTTTACCTTCATTCATTGTAAATGTCATTGTACAACCACTTAGCTCATAATTTCAATTTTTATTTTATTTGCAAATATGGTTGAATAGTCAAACACATAATACTTTTTATTTCCCTTCTATTTGTATATATGGTTAGAATTTTTTCATATTCCAAGGGAATAATTTGGCGATCCTATTTTTGTATATATAAGCATGTTTAATGTGTGGAATATAAGTAGCATGTAGGTTCACTACATGGTTCAAGCTGGGTCTTTGTTAAATAGACCAACAAAGCAGGTTTCATGGCGGATTACCATTTCAAATTTGGATTTATGCAGTGTTAGTGCCAATTCTTGCAAGGGGGGTTCTTCTCTCTGGTTTCAGGCCCTTGGTGTAAAAATAAATGAAATGGGGCTTAAGACCCATCAAATGAAGTTATCCAAGGTTGCAGTCATGAGTGCCCAAGCGCAACATGCATAAAATATCTATTTTCGGGTTAAAAATCAAGCAGGCAGGCATTTTTTTCTTTTTAGCGGCGAAGATCCATCGATGGAGCAGATCAACGGTCATCGAGTAAGCCAGAGCCACGGAGTTTCACGAGGTTTAGCGCATGGGCTCATCTCTTATGGCCAAAGTCACGAAATGATCGTGGTCGTCTGATCTTGAAGGACACATGGCGCCTGATTAAGTCCGGTCGCCATTTCGGCTACCGAGACATTGAAATACAAGGGTTGACTCCCTTCCACCCATGATACATGAAATCCAAAGGTGCCTTTGGGTGTAGGCCTATGGTCATAGCACAGGGTTGTATGGAAAGGCAGGTCCTAAAGAAGGAGGACAAGTGGCAGCTAGTCGACATTTCGGGGATTTTGGAGCTCCCGGTGGGAGAATCCCTGAAAGAATTGAGACTGTTAATCTTGAAGGATACGCGGCGTGTGATTAAGTCCGATCTCCATTTCGGCTATCAGGACTTTGAAATATAGGGGTCGAGAGCATAGGAAAGAGAAATCCCAGTGGAAGAATCCACGAAATACATTAAGGTTCATCGTGACCGTCCATATTAAATCAAATCTGACCATTGATTGCAGATTAGCCGTTTTGACATTTCAGCTACCGGGACTTTGAAAGATAGGGGGTTGCTCCTCCACTGCATCTGGAATCACCGAAACATGAAATGTAAAATCCCCCAGGAGTTGGGCCCATGGTCTTGGTTCCCGGTCACAAAGGAAACAGGCCTAGGGAAAGGGCGCCAACGTTTATCGTGTGGCAAGGCGGGTCCCGAAACACCAAAATGATCGTGGTCGTCTAATCCAGTCGGGACACATGGCGCTTGATTAAGTCTAGTCACCATTTCAGTTACCAAGACTTTGAAAGACAGTGGGTCACTCCTCCACTACATCTGGAATCGCCGAAACATGAAATGGAAAAAGCACCTTTGAACATAGGCACAAGGTCATGGCCTGTGGTCACTTGGGGTGATAGAAAGAGCTGCACAAAGGGCCAAAGCACCTGGTTTAGCTGCAAGAGGTGTCACTGCATTCTCTAGGTGCCAATTCAACTCAGCCTCGATCCTGATCGCTACTCGAGGTAAATAAAGGTAGGAGGAAGTGGTTGAAACCTTGCCTCACTCCTTAAATGTAAGGCATGGAGGTTTTGGCAAGTAGTTTGCCTAAGATCGTCTTGTGTGTAGGTTTTCCTAAAGAATCCATGTTGATCTGACGTTCTCATCTGACCAGAGGAGCCTGAACAGGTTAATTTGGACTTTAATGTCTCAACTACCCTCCTACTGCCAAGGTGGCAAATTGCTCTGAGTATATATACTCAGTTTTTGTATTGTTGTAGGTATGGATGGTAGAGATAAGTTCCCAATTGTAAAGCTTTAATGAGGCCTCTGGTTCCCTGGTTATATATTGATATTTGAGACTTCTTGTTTAATGGAAGCTAACATCTTCCTCCCCTTTTTCCTCTAAATATTAAGAGCCCGGGCATGGATGATCCAGTCGAGTGTTGTAATGACTATATAATGTATGTTTGATTATATTAGTTTTGTAGCATATTAGTTTTCTTGAAGTTTCTTAGATCTGAGAAGATCTCATATTTGTGACTTTTCCCCTTTTTAAAGGCTGCTGGAAGACCGGATTTCTAGAGAAGACTTTATTTCCTTTGTTTTTCCCTCCACTTACTCACTACTATGCAAAATTATTGGCTTAAATTAGATCAAGACCTCACCTGTCTTAGCTATTCCAACCCATTTTTTTGAGCTAGAATGATATTGTTCCGAGTTTACTTCCATTCATCACCCTTTATCAACAAATCGTGACATTTAAACCAATCGGTGTTGGGCTCTGCTCCTACTGCAATCAAGGAGTGACTTCTGACGCCAACATTTTTTGAGCCATTGCCGGGGAGGAAGTTGAAGATTTTCCCAGGGATTGAATGACAATGAGTCTCTGATTTTGAAGGTGCATCAGGTATCAGAGCCCTTGAAGATTTCTACTATGCACTTGGAAACTCCACTGTGGTGACTCCACTGTTTCCACTTCATTGTTTCAGCTGTGGCTACTTTTAGCACACCTGAAAGCTAACCCAGAGGAGATTTTTTGAGAAGGTTTCAACAATTGTTTTCTTAGCTTGAGAAGTTTCCTGGGAGGATACAACGTTAGGATCTGACCTTTGATGGTGAACAAATACCAGACACATTCAAAGTTGTGCATCTTTCACCTGGTGACTCCATGATTTGAGGATCGGTCGACGACTCCACTGATTCGATATGGAAAATATCTTAGCTCAAAGGTTGTCTTTCTATGACTTTTCCTAGAAAGTTGGTTTTCCTAATCCACTACCTGATAGAGATGAATGGGAAGATATCCTCCCTGAATTTCAAGAAAAAATTTCAGAGGTACCAACTGAGCATTTACTTGACTTTCATGAGGTTATTCATCGACTTAATATCATGCATGAAGATGTCCATATTAATCTTTTTAGGTATTCATTAAAGGGAGCTGCTCTTGATTGGTGTCGATCTCTTCGCACTGCAAGCATCCATTTTCATACAGCTTTCAATTCATTTTGTAAAGATTACTTCCCAACTGAGTGTTTGTATGAAAATTATTGTGATGAGTTTTCTTTACTTCATAAAGCCTCTGCTGGCCCTGAAGACCATGTTTGTGATGAAGCTTTTATTTTGGAGGAAAGCATTTTCTATGAAAATCTAGAGGCATTGGATGATATTAATTATGTTAGCCCTACCACGGAAGCATCTGACATCATTTCCGATACATCTGTTCTTTTAGATGTTCATAAAGATCAACATGCCTCTTGTGAAAATTCTGAGTTTATAGAGCAGATGTTGTCTATAGTAGATGGCTCTCCTAAATATAGGGTTGAAGTAGATGTTCCTAGCAGCCCGACTTATGATGACAAAGACCTTTTAGTTTTTAAAGAAGAGATGGTTGTGGAAGAGGATTCTTCTATTTTCCTTCAAGAGGTTTCCCATGATATATTTTTACCTAGGATTAAAGAGAAAAATATTATGTATGAACAACCAGAAGCAGCAGTTACCATTGTCCCTAAAATGGATATTTTTGACAGTTATATTCTCGATGGGATCACTATTCTGGAGGTTGATCATAAAAATGAAGGGAAACCCTTTTTTGATGAATATTCTAGCGATGATGAGAAGCAAGCTTATCCTACATTTGATCACTATGAAGACACTGATTGACATGAAAACAAGAAAATATTCCCCATGGTCCCTATTTATGATGATTATGAATCTGATCCTTGGGAGAGCTAGGGAGAAGAGGAGGAGGAGTTGAAGATGCAGTTTACAGAATGCACAGAGCCAGTCAGCGAGCAACCACTGCTTGAGATCACTCAACCTACATCAGCTTTCCACCCACCTATGCTTACCGAAGATATTTAGCCACACGTGAACAACTGTGTAGCAAAGGAGGCTTCATGTCGCCCATTTTCTGGAGTTTTCCACTGGTCCTATGAGCCTATGAAGGAATACATGGAGTTGTATTTCCTTCACAATTTGGAGCCACCCTATTTCATATCAACTTCAACTTGTAAGGAGGAGTTGAAGAGCGTAACCATCTGCTGTCACGGTTACACCATCTGTTTGTAATCATCGACAGAAGGAAGGAGATTCTATTCAGGAAGTTGCTTGATTGGCTATGGTGGAAGTTTGCTTTCACCTAGACCCATGTAAAGGAATTTATTAGTTTAGGACCGTACATAAATAAGATCCTTGGAACATGTTTGTTTATCTTTTATTTTCACTTATTGGCATGTATTTTTAAGCAGGGTGTTTTGCGATTGACTCCATAGCCCAACAAAAGGCAACTAGAACTGTAGAAGGAGTTCCTAGAGCATCGCAGGGACGACTCTATCCCCCATGGAGCCTAATGTTAGCGCCAATTCTTCTAAGGGGGGTGCTTCTCTCTGGTTTTATGCCCTTGTTGTAAAAATAAATGAAATGGGGCTTAAGACCCATCAAATGAAGTTATCCAAGGTTGCAGTCATGAGCACCCAAGCACAACATGCATAAAATATCTATTTTCGGGTTAAAAATCAAGCAGGCGGGCATTTTTTGCTTTTTAGCGGCGAAGATCCATTGATGGAGAATATCAACGGTCATCGGGTAAGCCAGATCCACGGAGTTGCATGAGGTTTAGCGCATGGGCTCATCTCTTATGGCCAAAGTCACAAAATGATCCTGGTTGTCCAATATTGAAGGACACATGTCGCCTGATTAAGTTCGGTCGCCATTTCGGCTACCAGGACTTTGAAATACAAGGGTCGACTCCCTTCCACCCACGATACGCGAAATGTGAAGGCACCTTTAGGTGCAGGCCTACGGTCATAACACAAGGTCGTATGGAAAGGAGGGTCCTAAAGAAGGGGGACAGGTGGCAGCTAGTTGACATTTCATGGATTTTGGAGCTCCCGGTGGGAGAATCCCCGAAAGAATCAGGACCGTTAATCTTGAAGGATACGTGGCGTGAGATTAATTCCAGTCGCCATTTCGGATACTGGGACTTTGAAATACAGGGGTTGAGAGCATAGGAACGAGAACTCTCAGTGGGAGAATCCCCGAAATACATTAAGGTTCATTGTGACTATCCATATTAAATCAAATCTGACCATTGATTGTAGATTAGCCGTTTCGGCATTTCGGCTACCGGGACTTTGAAATACAGGGGGTCACTCCTCCACTGCATTTGGAATCAACGAAATGTGAAATGTAAAATCCCCCAAGAGTTGGGCCCATGGTCTTGGTGCCCGGTTACAAAGGAAACAGGCCCGGGGAAAGGGCGCCAACGTTTATTGTGTGGCAAGGCGGGTCCCAAAACGTTGAAATGATCATGGTCGTTCGATCTAGTTGGGACACATGGCACTTGATTAAGTCCAATCACCATTTCAGTTACTAGGACTTTGAAATATAGGGGGTCTCTCCTCCACTGCATCTAGAATCATTGAAACGTGAAATGGAAAAAGCACCTTTGAAGATAGGCGCAGGGTCACGACTCGTGGTCACTTGGGGTGATAGAAAGAGTCGCACAAAGGGCCAAAGCACCAGGTTTAGCTGTAGGAGGTGTCTCCTCATTCTCTAGGTGCCAATTCAACTCGGCCTCGATCCTGATCCCTACTAGAGGTAAATAAAGGTAGGAGGAGGTGATTGAAACCTCGCCTCACTCCTTAAATGTAAGGCATGGAGGTTCTGGTAGGCATTCTTCCCAAGATCGTCTTATGTGCAGGTTTTCCTAAAGAAGCCATGCTGATATGATGTCCTCATCTGACCAAAGGAGCCTACACATGCTAAGTTGGACTTTAATGTCTCAACTACCCTCCTGTTGCCAAGGTGGTGAATTGCTTTGAGTATATATACTCAGTTTTTGTATTTTTGTAGGTATGGATGGTAGAGCTAAGCTCCCAATTGTAAAGCTTTAAAGAGGCCTTTGGTTCCCTGGTTATAGATTGATATTTGAGACTTCTTGTTTAATGGAAGCTAACATATTCCTCCCCTTTTTCCTCTGAATCTAAAGAGCCAGGGCATGGATGATCTAGTCAGGTGTTGTAATGACTATATAATGTATGTTTGATTATATTAGTTTTGCAGCATCTCAATTTTCTTGAAGTTTCTCAGATCTGAGAGGATCTCATATTTGTGACTTTTCCCCTTTTTAAAGGCTGCTGGAAGACCGGATGTCCAGAGCAGACTTTATTTCCTTTGTTTTTCCCTCCACGTACTCACTACTATGCAAAATTACTGGCTTAAATTAGATCAAGACCTCACCTATCTTAGTTGTTCCAACCTAGTTTTCTGAGTTAGAACAATATTGTTTTGAGTTTACTTCCATTCATCACCCTTTATCAACAAATCGTGACATTTAAACTGATGGGTGTTGGGCTCTTCTCTTGCTGCAATCGAGGAGTGAGTTCTGATGCCAATAGGCAGGAACCTTGAAGAAGCTGGATTCTATATTGTTGAGGGTTAAATCGGGTTCTATCAATTCTATGGAAGTAACACTAATGGGTCTTTTAGTCTTAGAGAGTCTGGTTTTCTATAGGTCTACCTGTATCCTTTTTAGTTATTGTCATTAAGCTTAGCGGAGTTTCTGAAGCTTATTTGCCATTTTTTTTTAAGGGCTTCAGTTAGTCATTTTAGTTTTACTCTGCCATTAATCCTGTTATGTCAATTTTTACTGTGCATTTGTTATGGTTGGTACATCTGTCATATTGAAGTCTCAGTGCTCTGACTTCCCCTATACTGTAACTATTTCATCCTTGCCACATCATTCACCATTATTGTATTGATCAGATAGATGTTTTGAGTTATTTAAGGTTTGGTAGTGGATATGGGAGATGAGGTCAACAATCTCTCGGGATTGGAAGCAGGGGATCCTTGGGATCGCCCTAGTTTAATATCGATGGCTGATGCTTTGTGTAATAACCGAGGTATTAATGGTGCACATAATGCTTGAAGTTTTGTTCTACCAACCCAACATATGTTTACTCCTTCCTAATTTGGCTCAAAGCTCGGTTTTAAGTCTGTTTTGACTCTTCCTTGCAATGGTAAGGAGGTTTCTGGCTCGCATGGTTGTTTCTCAAAAGCGGAGGGTTGCACTGGTCTACTATTACAGGAACACACGCTCGGGAATACAAAGAAAGAATCTTTTGTGTGTGGTGAACGAGTTTTATCATGGAAGAAGAAGACCACAGAGGAACGAACGATTGGTTTGATCGGAAAGAAGCATACTCCAAAGATTGCGGTGCAAGTGTGGAAGCCCAAATGGACGACACGTTATTTTTTCTTAGGCATGGATATAGGGCTAGAAGAGATGTCCTCTCTCGCCATGTGCGTGCTGGTAGGTAGACTTTCCTACCGTTTACATTGCAAATTGATGGTTTCTGAGTGGATGAAGAATACTTGGGAACCCTTCCTAGGGTATTTACCAGATTTGTTAACTCTTCCAAGGGGCTGGTTTGGTTTCCTTTTCAAGTCACCTGAAGATACAGTAAAGATACTTTAGAATTTATAGATTTTTTAAGGTGGAAGTCTTATGTTAAAAAGGTGGAGGCTCAAATTTGACCCTGCAACTGAATATTTCAGTTACAGGAATCTTTGGGTTTTATTACCTAGTTTATCATTACAACTATGGAACACAAAATCCATGGAGGCAATCTAGAATGTGATGGGACACTTCATTAAGTGTGATGAATAAGATTTTCTTTTGAAGGACCAAAGAATGGCTAAAATTCTAGTGGAAGTGGATGTGCATGGAGGATTACTGGACAATTTGGAGATAGAGTGGCATGACATGGTGTTTACATAGAGATTGGACTATATAGGGGTTTCGTTCAGATGTGCTCATTGCCAACAGACTGGACACCTAAAGAAAGACTGTCGTCTCCCATGGGGAGTACATCTGGAAGAGCTACTTTCTGAATATTTGGTTATAGATGGGTACCCTATTGAGGTGGAGATGCTGGAGCAGGGAAACTATCCAGGAGCATGGGACCTAGAATATACACCTTCCTCGAATGATACCTTTGTTGGTAAGTTGCCTTTTTACGTTCCTACCATCTATTTCTCTTTGTCTTCTTGGGAAAGAGACCACCTTGACTCTTATTTTTCTGGAGAAATTGTTACTACTAGGTGAATGTTATTACAAAGGATCGGAGTAGCAGGCCAGAGGTAGTTGTGTCTACTATTGAGCGGGTGGTTACACCTCTAGTTAACATTTATGATATAAATCAAACACCCTCTCCTCAAGTTGAACCTATGATTCAGTCTAGCCCTATTCTAAAATATCCTTTTTTTTTGGAAGACTCTCCCATGTTACCGAGTTATGGTGAAATAGAAACAAGTGATCACTCCTTGGATATTTTACTCAAATACTTAGTCCACTCTCTTATGGAAGTTACTAGTCTTGTTCCCATCTCGAAATTTTCAAGGAATTCAGAGGTATTTTCGAGGGAATCAAGCACAAAGGGTACTTCCACCTTAGATACAGGGGGCACAGAGGGTAGGAAACTTGCTTGGTCTCTGGGTTTGGGGCTTGAACTGTCACCCTTAAAGACTAGAAGTGCACGTAAAAAATAAGGGAGTTCTTTTATCTATTCTTCATGTCCTACTCCTTCCATGACGGACCAGGGGGTGCTTAGAGGAATCAAAGCCCTTGCTAGGTCAAAGTCATGATCATTCTCTCCTTAAACATAAGAGGGGTAGGACGACCCCTTAAACTAGCCTCTATGCATAGACTTCTGTATAGGACCTCTCCATATGCTATTTTTCAACAAGAGACTTTGACATATGATGCAAAGGCAAGGGATTTCAAGTTTTCCCTCAAACCTGATTGGACGACTTGTGTTGTTAGTTCTGTAGGTAGCTCGAGGGGATTGTTTGTAGCATGGGATCCACATTATTTTGTATTCTCTATGGTACTCACTTGTGGCAGCATTTTGTTGACAGGTTCCAGGCTGTTAGATAAGAGAAGACTCATTCTACTAAATGTATATGGTCCTTGCAAGGATCGAAAGACCTTCTGGAAAAAAACTTGAAAATAGGGGTTTGTTAGCTCATACAGACTTAATATTGGCTGGGGACTTAAATTTTACTTTAAATTCAGATGAGATTTGGGTAACAACATCTCTGACTAATCCATTAGTGGTATTTTTTAAAGATCTTTTTTGTAACTCTCCTATAGTGGATGTGGCTTCGACTGAGCTGGTTCTGACGTGGAGCAATGGAAGAATGGGAGTATCAAGAATTTCAAAGAGACTAGACATATTTTTTGGGCCGAGGAATTGATTGGTCCGGTGATGAGGTATCGGTCGTGGGTAGATTCCTCTTTCATTTCTGACCACGCACCAATCATTCTGCAGATGGATATTGGCCTTCAAAGGATAAAGTATCCCTTTAAATTCAATATGGGATGGTTAAAGCAAGAAATACTTGTTGAGATAACTAGAGAAGTATGATTGGATAATCATTTTGATTTAATTGTTGAGGCACAAAAAAGGCTCGTCAAAAATATGTCTCTTCTAAAAAGTCGGGTCAAATCTTGGGCTATGGCCAATCATTATTAGGGATAAGGAATCACTAACCAGATTGGAAGCAAACTTGGAAAGATTATATTCACAAAAAAATGATGGTATTTATACTATGGATCTTGAACAACACTGCAAGAAGATGCAGGTGGAGTGTAATAAAATTCTATTGGCTGAAGAAGAAAATTGGAGACAAAAAAGTAGGGCTACATGGATTAAAAGTGGTGACAAAAATACCAATTTTTTTCACAGATTCGCGAGCTACAGGAGAAACAAAAAAAATCTCTGGGATAATACAAATGATTTAGGAAGAGTGCACTCTGGTCAGGAAGCTATGAAGAATGAAGATGCCTCTTACTTCAAATCTTTCTTTAAGGAATCGGGGAAGACTACTATTTGGGCACAACTAGAGACTATCAGACTTTATCCAAATTTGGTATTAGAGGAGGAACTCCCATCTCTATAGCAAGATGTATCCTTGGAGGAATTATCAATTGTCCTAAAAGGCTTCACCAAAGACAAGAGCCCTGGTCCAAATGGTTGGACAGTTGAATTCTTCCTTTTCTTGTTTGATTTAGTGGCACTTGATCTTCTAGCTATGGTTTAGGATACCAGAATCCAAGGTGAAGTCATCCAACTGATAAAATCCACCTTCCTTTCTCTTATTTTGAAATCCAACCATCCTTCATCCTTTCGGGATTTTCACCCCATTGCCCTTTGTAACCTTGTTTATAATATTATTACAAAAATCATTACAAGGAGGATTCAACCTATTCTTTCTCGGTCTTTTTCGGAAGCACAATTGGGTTTTCTAAAGGGCCTTCAGATACTTGATGCCATTGGAATGACACGGGAGTTCCTGCACAACATTAAAGCCAAGAAACTACATGTGGTTGTCTTGAAATTGGACTTAAAAAAGGCATATGACTGTACAAATTGGGATTATATTAGATTGATGCTTCTTCACTGTGGATTTGGTCATATTATGACTAAATGGATTATGGGCTCAATGACATCTGCTGATTTTTCTATTTTGATAAATGGTGAGTCTACAAATTTCATAAGCAGTGAGAGAGGTTTGCGCCAGGGATGCCCCTTGTCTCCAATATTGTTTATTATGGTGATGGAGGGGTTGAGCCTTTCCTTGGGAAAAAGGATTTTGGAAGGGCATTTGATGGGTATTAAAGTCTCACGGTTGATAATAATTCTACACCTCCTATTTTTGGACGACGTGCTAATAATGTCCAATGCCTCCCTCATAGAATGACAAGAAATTGATTCTCTTTTATATATGTTTTGTGGTGCCTCTAGGCTGGAGATCAATGTTAACAAGTCAACCTTCCATCATTATGGTTCTTTGCAAGTCTTTCTTGATAATTTGACTGTTATGTTTCAATTTGGTGTTATGAGTATTGAAGTAGGGTTTAATTATCTAGGCTATTTATTAAAGATAGATCAATATAAGGAGGTGGATTGGCTATGGCTGAATTAGAAATATGAGAACATAATCAGACATTGGTGCAATCGATTCTTATCAATGGGTGGCATATACGTTTTGATTAAGGTTGTGCTAGAAATCTAGTCTATATACTGGTTGGCTTTGGCCCATATACCAAATTCGATTTTGAATCAGATTCACAAGTTGGTTTTTTCCTATTTGTGGTCAGGGGAAAAAAAACATTCTTCCTTTCACTTATGCAAGTGGGAGACCATAGCTCAACCAACAAAGTATGGTGGATGGGGGATAATAAATATTTTCTATTTTTCGAGAGTATTAGCTGCTAAATATCTTTGGCGTGGTTTGATGTATCTAGGTATTTGGCAACGATTCTTGAAAGACAAATATTTTCCGCACTTAAAAATTATTTCTTGTCTACACACTATTGATCCTTCAATTCCAACTGGATCACAAACTTGGAGAAACTTATTGAATGCATTACCTTTGTTGTTGCATTGGTTGTCTTGGAAACTAGGGGTGGATTATTCCATCTTAGTGGGTAAGGATGAAATTATGGGCTTAGATAAGAGATCCTTTATCTCTCCCGAGATGATAAATTTGTTAAATATTAATCATGTATATTTTCTTTATCAAGCAAGAAAGGTGCTGGTCCAAGGCACTATTTGTTCCAATTGGATTGATAATAGAGATCTGGGATTGGTGGGAGATCTGGCTGTGGAATGGGAGATTTATAGACAAAGCTTGATAGAATCAGGTATATCTCATACAAGATGCCAGGATGAGTTAAGATGGATGAGCGACGATGGCACTGGCCTGTTAACCACAAAGAATGTTTATAATGCCTTATCAACAGATCCATGGGAGAACATTACTGGGGATGTGAGGAAAAAACTATGTACCTAGGAGTGTCCCTTAAAGACCAAACTATTTACATGGCTTCTCATCGAATACAAACAACTTACTTGGAACAATTTGCGCAATTGGGGTTGGCACAACCCTGGCTTGTGTATTCTCTGTAGAGGTAATGAGGAAACAACACTCCACCTTTTTTTTTACTGTCCATTCACTTGTTATATTTGGGATAAGCTGTTAGCTCATTACAAGCTGACTATTGGGTGGTTTGGTACTACAATTTGGGAATGTTTTGATTTCTAGGAAAAAAGACATTTTAGTTATCGCACTCTTCCTGTTTTTATATGTTGGAACATTTGGAAAGAAAGGAATCTAACTATATTTGAAACAAAGTTTCCCTCTATAGAAAAGGTAATTATGGTATCTATTGTTGCTATGGCCTGTTATAGCTCCCAAAAAATGCATAAAACTACAAGGCACTCCATCCATACTCTGCCTCAACATAGAACTATTGGATGGTTTGATGGCGCAACATAGAGGAATGGGGAACAAAGTGGAGCAGGGGGTGTTATTAAACAAAATGATTATATGGAATATAGGTGGACTCTTAATTGTGGTGGTGGCACAAATACACGAGTATAACTTATGGCTGCATGTGTGGTTCGTACACTGGTGGAATGATTATCCATCACAGATTTCCATGTCATTGGGGATTCCAAAATCATTATTGATTGGCTCAATAATATTGGCTCTCTGTAGGCAATTACTATAGAATGTCGGAAAGACCGAGTAAGGGACCTCATCAAATATTTTTCAGTCATTAATTTCTCCCATGTTTACAGAGAAGAAAACCAGGCTGCAGATATTTTATCAAAAAAGCACTATCTGAGCGCACCGAAGCCATTGCATACAATCAGTGGAATGATGGTCAAGAAGGGCCAATTGTTTTTATCAATATGTTCTAGTTTCTTTCTATATTGGTCTTAGTGTTTTGAGACCTTTTTGAAATTTTGGAGTATGTTTGTATTATGGAACTTATTTACATAAGTTTCAGACATTATGGTCTTATCATATAGTTTTGATAGTTTTTTTATTCAAGCAGTCACAATGGTGGCTCTAGGCTAGCTCGAATCCTTTTGGTTTTGAGTTATGTTTTGTAGAGGTTATGGTAGTGATGGCAAGAGGCATGGTTTTTTTTGTAATGTGAACATGACTATGTGTACTGATTATATATATTAATATAATGAGCAATTTTCTTGTGGAAAAACGAAGGTTCACCACACATAATTGTGCTTCTTTTTCAAATTATGACTGCATATTTTTTGTATTCCCTAATATGATACAAAGCCATATAGCTTGCATTTTTTAAAGATTTCATTGAATGCATATCTTGATTTGATTTCTATACAAAAATGATGTTAATTAATAACTATTTATTCAATGAAAAGTATTGAAGGTCAATTGCTCTCTTTTCTCCTAGCTTTCAATGTGGGTTTTGTGAATAAAATTTCCATAATAAACAAGCTATATTTTGTGTAGTAAAGGTGAAAACGTTTTTAAAAAGCACGAGGTCATAGTCATAATTTTGTTTAGATGGAACTTTATTGTACATTGCCTTAAATTTATTTGAAAACATACAAAACTTTGTGATGCAACGATTCTCATCATCACTTGTTTTAAATTATTTTGTTGCATATATTCAATATTGATATACTTACCAATGTTTATAATAATTATATTATGCATTGATAAAAAAAAAAAAATGTTTAGTACATTAATTATATATATATATATATATATATATATATAATAATAATAATAATAATAATAATAATAATAATAATAATAATAATAATAATAATAAAATAATTTAATTAAGAAATTGAAGTCCATATATGCATTGTAGCAATTTGATATTGACACTTTTGGAATAGAAATTCACAATTTCATAATCAAAATTGACCCTTTTGGAATGTAAATGATTCAAAATTCACATTTTTTGAATTGAAATTCACACAATCGAAAACCAATATTCACACTTTCATAATATGATTTTTCACTTTAAAAAGATTGACATTAACACTTTTAGGATAAAAAATCATAGTTTTTTAGTCTAGATTCTTAGTCATACGACCCAATTAAATAAAATTGGGATTCTACTTGGAAGGAAGTAGATAGTTGGAAAGATTCAATGGTGGAGGGTGGTTTACAATTAGTTTTCTCCCAAGCCTACAATATTCTTTTATTTTTAGAATCCATGTGTCATATCTCCTAACTCTCATGTAGGCAGAGTAGTAATCTCCAAGAAAGGTAGGAAGAAAAAGTTCATTCCACTTGATTTTTCCTTATCACCTCACAACGCTTGAACTAGGGGGATACAAAGAAAAATATTTGAGGGGAGGGATTTAGTACTAGTTGATTCAAAATATTCCTTTGAAACTAATGGGTTTTTTTGTTTATGTTGATAAAATTCAGCCTATTGTAAAAAAATAGGTTTCTATCGGTAGGGAAATTCATGGGACAACACCTTTACTTACTTATAGATGAATGCAAAATGCACCCAATTGCGAGTATTGGTTTTATTATAAATACATTCTACTATATTTCAAGTGGATACACTCCTAACTTTGTACTTTTGATCACATTATCAAATTACACAACTTTTTCTTTGGATAAAAAAACAAATATCAGAGAAAAAACATTATATAAGTTATCAATAAATAATTTTTTTGATAAAAACTTGTATTATATAAAACATCATTAGTACATGTAATTGGGTCTAGCCCATTTTTATTGTCAATTATAGTGAATAGAAGGACATAAATATTGACAAAATTACGGTACAATGAAGTGGTAAGGAAATTATTTCAACATATAGCATTTTTTATAGAATTTTTTTAATTAATAAGTAAAAAGTGGATGATGTCTTTATTGAACATTTAATTTTATGATTGTTAAATCATTATATGGTGGATTATTCTCTCTTCGTGGCCAAAATGGCAGCTAACAACCATTGTAAAAATGCTTAACCTTCTTTCTTCCTTGCTAGAATAGTATGGCCATTTTATGAAGTGCATAATCCATTTTCTTCCTTTCCATAATCAATGGTCATTATATTAAATGTACACACAATTTATTAATGAAATTAAAACCTCACAATTGTCTCTTGCAAAAGAATTTATTTTTTTCCCAAGAAAAAAAATCATGTTCTTTAAGCCCGCAAAGCACAATACAGAAAATGTGAGTATAGGTGCATACAAAACTTACAAAACAATGGGTGTAGATCGCACTTATCAGAGTAAAATTACACAATTAATCATGTGTAATTCTCAACTCGTTAAAAAATAATACTCTATCTTTCCTTTCTTCCCCTTCTTCTGTTTCACCTCTTACCACCCCTCTCAGGATGGAGAAACAATAATTAACTTTATGTTAAAAGGCGAGTGATTAGGGTTCATACAGAGAACAAATTATTTATCCAAATTGGAGCTATCATTATCATCTAGTCTCTTATTTCCACCTAGAGAGCCTTCAAGTTCAATTATATTCATCGAGGATGAAATCTTGATATCCATTTGTGACATCCTGCAAAAATAAATATTTTTATTTTTGTGTGCTGGAAATTTATTTCCGTTTTTTGAAAATTCGAATCTAGAATTTTTTTTCCATTTATGGAAATTCCAAATTTCGAATTTAATAATTGTGACTGTGGGGCAAAGATCTGTTTGGACTCAATTAACTATTTGACTATGACACTTGTATCACAACAAAATATTTATATTAACTACAGGAGGATAAATGGAACAACCATGTTAAAAATCAACTGACCTTGACACCATGAGTGGGGACCAAGTTGTAACTGCCTCTGGGCTGATGATTACAAGTGGAAAATCAGAGATTTTGCCACTGGCAGCCCCTGCAAATTAGGGATTAAGAAAGCTACGAAAATCCCCAAAGGAGGGAAAATACCTGGGAAAAAAAATTGGATAAATAGCATATGTGAGGAGGCAGGACGCTGCCAAGGATGTTGGAAAAGGATTTCCGAGCTCTCTTGCTGTTATGAACACTGCAGATTGAGTGTGAGGCAAGAGGAGATTGCTGAAACATAATCACCTTACTTTTATGAGAACTGTTAAGTAAGTGTGAGGCAAGAGGATAACTGTTGGAATTCAAGGACATTGCTGAGGAGGAGTTTCCAAGTTCGCCCTCATTGATTCATGGTCAGGCTAGGGGGTGAATCGGGCAAGTGACTTTGGCTGCCTTGTTCTACGGTTGGGAGGAATGTGGTTGTTCCCTTTGTCTTCCCATGTATTGGATTCAAATATGTTGATCTACCCCTCTCTATTATGAATGGCTATGTTTTTACTTGGATGTCATATTAAATCCGAACTAGAATGATGTCCATTCTCTGTCTGAATGATTTTTCTGATGCATTGTATTGATTAAATCAGAACTGTAACATTTTCCATTTTGTTTGTTGTGTGGAATATATGTGAAGGAAATCTATAATTATATTTCTATAATTAAGTAAGGAAAGGAGGAGATTAACGTCAATGAGGCAGATCCGCTCTGTAGATAAATCCCCAGGAAACCAAACTCAGACCCCTTGGAACATCATTTATAATGACCAATCTTTGATGGAATGATATTCTTAATCATGTATTTACATAGAAGCACAAATCTAGTACTGTTGACGTTTAATGCATTGATTAAAAGAGGCTCTAAGTGAATATTATAGAATTTACCTTATACAAAAAAATTTATCCTTTGTGCCCTTCTGTGCCTATAAACTCATAAGTTTAGATTTTCGGAATTCTGTCAGATAAACGGATATAGAATCCTTCTATCCCTATTGTTTTCATATAACGAAAGTAAGAATACCAATACAAGGAAAAAATCTTAGAGCTATGAAAATAATGTGAATTTCAGCATTTAGGACTTGCGGGTTACACTTATGTGAATGTTCCCTTGCTTTTCCAAACCCCGAAATCCCAAAGTGCGGGTCCCACTTTCCTATCTTTTGCACAATTCAGAAGTTGTTGTATGTTGGATGTTCACTTTTGAAAACCCCGAATCTCGAAATCTCAAAGTGTTGGTCCCACATACTTTCACTTTTCAGAATTCGGGAGTTGTTGTGTATTGTTGTTTGGTTTTTGAAAACCCGAAACCCCGAATCCTGAAATCCCAAAGTGTTGGTCCCACATCCTTTCCCTTTTAAGAATTTGGGAGTTGTTGTGTATTGTTGTTTGGTTTTTGAAAACCCAAAACCCTGAATCCCGAAATCCCGAAGTGTTGGTCTCACATCCTTTCACCTTTCGAAATTCAGGAGTTGTTGTCTATGGTTCATTGGAATTTGAAACTCCGAAACCATGAATCCTAAAATCCCGAAATGTTAGTCCACATTCCTTTTCGTAATTTTGGGAATTGTTTGTGTTTGATGTTTTGGCTTTTGAAGTCATGGGATTTCGAATCCCGAAATCCCAAAGTGTTGGGCATGTTTTTTTTTCGCATTTCGGAAGTTGTGTAATAATGATGTTTGGGCAATGGAACTCGCATAGTCCCGAACCCCGAAACATTGAAATGCAGGTCTCACTTTTCCTTTTTCGTATTTCAAAAGTTTGCATATGTTGTTGTTTGGGTACTTGAGCTCAGGAAGTCCTGAACCCCGAAACCCCGAAATGCGGACCCCACTTTTCCTTTTCGCATTTCAGAAGTTCGTATATGTTGGAGTTTGGGACGCTTGAACTCACGAAGTTCTAAACCTTGAAACCCCGAAGTGCTAGTCCAAACTTCCCTTTGTTTCTCATTTCAGAGGTTTGTATCTATTAATATTAGTTGTTGTATTCGCAAATTTCCGAACTCCGAAATCCCGAATGCTGGTCACTTTTCACGATTTCAGGAGTTGTTGTGTGTTGATGTTAGTGGTTGTATTCGCGAAATCCCGAACTCTGAAATGCCGAAATGCTGGTCACTTTTCACGATTTCGGGAATTGTTGTGCATTGATGTTGGTTGTTGTACTCGCGAAATCCCGAACTCCGAAATCCCAACATGCTAGTCAGTTTTCTCGATTTTGGGAGTTGTTGTGTGTTGATTGCAGAATATTTCCCCGATTGGAGGTATGGCAGTAACAGACCTGTTTACAAGTTGCTCGTATAGTTAAACCTGTGTCGGTGTTATAAACATCATCAAATAAGAAAATATTGGTAATTTTTACAAGACTTTAAATAACATTGAAGGGAGGAGTATACACTCATTGTAGGAAGTTTTAAGTTGCATAGTAAAGACAATCAACGACAGTAAGGTCTCTAACAAAATTTCAGACTCAAGCTTTATAACAGAAGAGTTAATTGCTTGAATCTCGAAATTATGCAAGGATAATTGTACAAAAATAAATAAATTGTTGTGACAGTTTTTGAGCTACATTACATATGGTATCAGAGAAAAAGTTACAACACTGGGCCTGAATAGGGCCACATTAATTGCTTAGTATATATTTTGATTTATGAAAAACTAATAAATCTTGTGGATTATAGACATAAATATTTTCTGTTTTGTGTTGAATAATGGCATCTCAAGAAGGTGCAAAAATCAGGATGGAAGGGAATCCGCAGCAAGGACCTCCTGGAGATCCGAGACAAAACAATGATGGAAGTTCACCCACATAGGTGTTGGAAACAATGAGGAACCTTATTGTTGAACTACAGGTTTTCAAGGCCGACAATGAAAAATTGAAGAAGGCACAGCAGGAACAACAAGAGATAAATGAAGTCATGTTGTGTAGTATAGTAACCAAGAAAATCCCAAAAGATGTTATCATGCGGAGGAGGTCAACAAAAGGGCCTCCAAGATTTCTGGTGGGAAAATAGAAAAAGGAGACAGTTTTTCTGAAGGGACACCTTCAGCTAAATACAAAACCATACCAAACAGAAAAAGAAAAGAAACAGACCACCTTGAAGGAGAATTTACAAATATTAAACCAACTACTTTTTATGGAGAATCCAGGACAGGAGAAGAAGTCGAGGCATGGTTGTTGGACATAAAAAAATACTTCCAAATCTACAACTATTCCAACAACATGAAGGTCATAATGGCCATCTACAATCTGAAGGGAAAGGCCTGCATTTGGTGGCAGGACCTGAAATTGGCCAAGGGCCTAAAGGAGTAACAGTTGGAATGGTCCGACTTTAAGAAGTATTTTAAGAAACAATACCTTTCTGAAAGCTATTTGTTACCCATGATTTTTGTCATCATGATGATGTATGGATGATGGTGTACTCAGGCTCTTCATAAGAACTTTTTCCTGAGAAAAGTTACTTTCTTCTCTTTCCAGAAATATCATTTTTGAAGGAGATTCGTAGGCTGCTAGTATATTTGCCTGCGAGAATGCATGATTCTCGCAGGCTTCCTTAAGCCAGGGTGCGAGAAGTTCACATTGTGTTGAACTGCTAGGGTGTGAACTATTTCTAAAGCAAGGAAAAAGATGAATTCTCGAAGCTTCTAGAAGGGAATCTTCTAGAAGGATGAGATGGCATTCGAATGGTTATCCTAGTACTGGATTATATGATACAGTAATATGTCCCTTTCCCATAAAGCTAGTTCCACTTTATTGTATAACTCCTTGATCATATATATAGATTAACTGTTGAATAGATTGTGCTTTCTTCACTTCAGTTGGTTTGTATTGTTTTGGTCTTGACTGTATGAGAGCACAGAAGAGAAGCGGGAGCAACAAAGACCAAAGGAAGCAATCATAAGGTATGTTCTTTGTTCTTGCCTCCTATTTAATTCAATGGTTAGAATCTTGGGAAAGAGTCATGTTCTGTCTTGCTTTGTTCTAGATCCAGGTGGATCTAGGGAGATCGGTTTGTGTCCGCACTTACGGATTTATCCAATAACAAAATTGGTGAATCCACTGGGGAACAATCCCATTTTCTTTGTGGCTTGTGGTATTTTTCTGTGGCCATTTGCTCTGGTTTCACTTTTCTCTTGTCCTATCAGTCTCTGAGTCTTCAGGATATCCTGATAGACCTTCTGGGTCCAGAATCCTTTTTGAATTTTGCTTCATTTTCCAAATTTTTGATTATGTTCAAGAATTCTCGCACTGCACTTCATTGCAGCCTGCAAGAATAGGTAGAGTTCGCACTCTGCCCATAAGTTTCAGTGCAAGGTTCTCGCACCCTGCTCAAGGGTCACCCGCGAGAATCAGTGATTCTTGCACTATGTTATATTGCCTTCCTGCGAACACCATTTTTTAAAAGTTTGATTTTAAGTTTTGGCATTTTTAATTGCCCAGATCAGTTTGATTGCCTCTTGTGAGTTTCTTGGACCTCTGATTGCTATCTTTCTTACCTTTGTTTGTATGCATGAACAGTCTTAGGGTTTTAAGTTTTTTCTTGTCATTTTGGACTTGAATTTCGTTTCTTGGCTTTTCTTGGCAAAACCATTCTCTCTGATTTCAAACTCTGAGTGTGTTGGATTAGTTAAGATCCAGTGATTGGTTGAAAGTTAAGTTTGCTTGTTTTTTCTCATTTGATTATGGTTTGAAAGATCATTTTCTTTTGCATTTGAAAAGACTAAATTGGTTTGATTTTTTCTTTCATTGAAAGAGTGGATTGGGTTATTTGCTTGTTCGTTGATTTGATTTTATGTACTCTCATTGGCATAGTGAGGGTCCTTTTTGGAAAGTGAACAACAAGTTTTTCTTTCAAAAAATTGTTTTTGTCTTTAGAAAATATTGAAAATCAAATTCTTGAAATTGTTGCAGTATTTGAAAAAGACACAATAGAGAATTGTCATTTGATAAGTGATTGTTTGCGTTGGCATTTGAACGGAAATTTTGCATTTGTAGTTCAAGGTTAATCTGAAAACTCTTTCTCTCCCATACATAGGATTCATCGAACGAAAAGTGATATATTTCATTCTCATCCTTGCATTGTTGGGTCAGATTCATACAACATAAGTTTCATTTCCGTTACCTTTGAGTAAACAACAGCCTTTAATAACACTGTGTAATCATAAAATTTATCTAGTAACTCTTTTCTAGGGCTCTTTTACACCAACATTTTGCTCGGCTAGCGCTTTGGAGTAGGAAGAGAG
>CBVK0100043488.1:16850-34461 GCA_900067695.1 Picea abies | reverse complement strand
TACACTCTTTCCCTACACGACGCTCTTCCGATCTCACCATGAGATTCAAATTTTAATATGATTGGATATACTAATAGTGATTTGGCAGGTTGTTTAGAAGAAATGAAGAACACATCAAGATATGTGTTTAGTTTTGGATCAGGTGCAATAGCTTGGGCATCAAATAAGCATCTCATTGTGACTTTATCATCTGATGAGGCACAATATGTTGCAACAAGAACATTTGCATGTCCGACTATGTGGATGAGAAGAATTATGTTTGAGTTTCTACATGAACATGAAGAACCAACTCAAATTTTATGTGACAATAAATCAACCACTGCAGCTTCATGAAATCATGTTTTTTCATAAAAAGAGTAAGCATATTGATACAAGATATCATTTTATTCAAGAGCTCATAAAAAATAATGAAATTTCTGTAGAGTTTTGTAGATATGAAAATCAGTTTGCAAACATGTAATACCATTGCTTCCCCCAGTTTTCAAATATAAATATAATTGGCCAAGGGACTATGACAAACTAGATATGTGTGAATGTTTGATTTAATGAACCTTTTTATTGTTAAAAATAATTAAAAAAGTACTTAGGCAAGTGTTTCTCATCACATAGGTGCCTAAGGGGTGAGAAAGTGCCTAATGTGAACCCTAGTGATTTAATTTGTGAGATGAAAATTAAAAGGTGACTTTATGACTTAAGTGAGGGGGTGAGTGAAGAGACACTCAATATCATCAACTCATCTAATCCAGTCTCAACCGTTGAATTATGAAACTCTTCACCTACCACCGTGAGGTCGACTAGGGTTGATTCATCATTTTTTGAGAGAGCAAGAGGAGGAGGTCAAGCTTGAGAAAGGAAGCAACATTTGCAGAGAAAGAGCACACATTTCAAGGCAACTAGCTAGCATGTTTTTCAAGGAAGGGTTCAACATTTAATGCAGTCTGTAAAGTACATATTTCTAGATGTTGTACAACAAATTTTATGCATAGAAATCGAGGGAGACAACAATTAAATTTTTGATGAGGTTGGCACACATTCCAATTATGCCATACAGGCATTTACTTGCACAGAAACCAAGGCAATTGATGGAATTTATTTCTAGGTGAAATTCTGTACAATCCATACAGATTTGGCACGAATTTTGAGGGCTATACAGTCGAGTTTTGGGCATATTTTTCGAGGAGAAGCGACATGAATTTTGAGGAGTTTTTCCTACTGCACAGAAATTGAGGAGCATTTCTAGGACTGTTCAGAAGGATTTTTGCTGAAGAATGTTTGAGTTAAGTTTGTGTAATTTCTAAAGATGAATATGTTGTAAATGAAATTTCTCTGAAGCTCACAAATAATGAAAATTCCTCTCTCACTGGTTTTCCCCTTGTGGGTTTTTCGAGGGTTGTTGTTAGACCAAAAATCACTGTGTTATTTTTTGAGTTTTATGTGTTGTTGATATATTTTATTTCAGCACTAAACGATTTTCAGAATCCTCATGTTTCAGTTCTGAAAATTTTGTTTTATGATGCGTTTAATTGGTTGTCATAAAACTGGGCTTGGGCATTAAAAATTGGCTGAAAAATCAGCAAGACGTAAAATGGGTGGGTTCTAAAATTTTACATGGTATTAGAGTTGAGTTAAAGAGAAGCAAAAATATTTCAGCAAGTCAGAAAATTGGGACATCTGTCACTTCACTGGACATAACTTCAATTTTTTTCATTTTCAACAGAAAGGGGTCAATGGCTATGGGTTTGAGAGTTGAGGAAAAACTTGATGGGGTATCAAACCTTGGTGCTTGGAAAGAGAGGATGATCTTGTTGTTGCAAGAAAATGAGTTGTGGGACATTGTTGAAAATACCACAACACATCTTGTGGTTGTACCTATTGATGCTACTCTTCTTCCAGCTTACACTAAGAAGAGTATCAAGGCTAAGAGGATTATTATTGATGCCATCAAGGACCATTTGATTCCTCACTTGACAGGGAAGACAAATGCCTATGAGATGTGGGAGTCTTTGACAAAGTTGTACCAGAGTACAAATGAAAAACAAAAGATGGTTTTGAGGAAAAAAATGAAGAGCATTAAAATGACCAAGGTTGAAAATGTGGTCATATATCTTACTAGGTTGACACAGGTGAGAGATGAGCTTGGAGTTGTGGGGGAGGCCATAGTTGACAGTGAGCTTGTGAGGAAAACATTGAATGGAGTTTCCAAACAATGGGTTGTTTTTGTTGAGGGCATTGTGGCTAGGGAGAATCTTCCCAATTGGGAACATCTTTGGGATGACTTTGTTCAGGAGGAGACCTAGAGAGGTTATGTGCATGGAAGTTCATCTAGATGTCATGATGAGGAGAATGTGGCTCTTACTGCCAACAACAAGAAGAAGTTCAAAAAGAGTCCTAAGGGAGGAAACAAACCGAAAGGTGAAGGGAAGAAGGACATGAGAAAATTCAAGTGCTCTGCATGCAACAAGTTTGGGCACTATGCAGGTCAGTGTCCAAACAAGAAGAAGAAAAAAACAACAACTTTGGCATCAGTGGAGGAGTTCTCCACCAAGTTTGATAAGGAGTTTTCCTTAGTTATTTTCCTTTCCACGAGGACCACTCATTCAGATATGTGGTATATTGACAGTGGGGCCTCCCTCCATATGACAGGGGTTCGTGAGCACTTGACAGATATTACTAAGATTGGTGATGTTGAGGTGGTGCTTAGAGATGATTGGGTGGTCAAGGAAATTGGTTGTGGGACTATATCATTTTAGAGGGAGTCTTTGCCTCCCATGTTGTTGAGAGAGGTCCTATATGTTTCGGCCTTGAAGGAGAACTTAGTTTCAATTTCTTCTATTGAGGAGAGGGGCTATGAGGTGTTGTTTTGTGATGGAAAGGTGCTCCTTTTCCCCAAGGGGTCTAGTATCACTTCGACCAAAGTGATTGGGACTAGACATGAGAAGATTTATAAGCTTATGTTCCAACCAACGAGAGCATTGCTTCATTCTACAAGAAATAGTGAATTATGTGAGTTATGGAATAGGAGGATGGCACATTTTCACCATGGGGATTTGAGGGTACTGAGGGAGATTAAGAATGGAGTTCCAGATTTTAGTATAGAGCACCAGGAGTTGTGCAAGGGGTGTGCTTTGGGAAAGTACACCAAGACTGCTTTTCCTAGAAGTGACAGTAGAGTAGCAGGTATCCTTGATCTTATTCATTCTGATGTATGTGGCCCGGTGTCTTAGGCATCGTTGACTGGTTTTTTATACTATGTTATATTCATTGATGGCTTCTCATAGAAGTATTAGATTTTCTTCATGAATACCAAAGGAAAGGCCTTCAGTCGGTTTCAAGAGTTCAAAGCTCTTGTGGAGAACCAAACAGGGAAAAAAATCAGTGTTCTGAGGATAAAAAATGGAGGTGAGTATACCTCAAAGGAGTTCATGGAATTTTGTGCAGGAGAGGGCATCATGAGAGAGTTGATTGTTCCTTACAACCCACATCGGAATGGGGTTGATGAGAGAAATAACATGGTCATAGTTGGGGCTGCGAGAGCCATGCTACATGATTAAGGAATGCCACTATTTCTTTGGGTTGAGGCATGCTACACTACAGTTTATCTGTAGAACAAGATTCCACACAGGACAGTGAGGAGTATGACTCCTAAGGAGGCATTTTCTGGGAAGAAGCCTGAAGTGGGGCACTTTCAGATTTTTGGGTACATCACATATGCACATGTACCTTCTGAGAAGAGGAAAAGGCTAGAGCCCACGACGGAGAGAGGGATATTTGTTGGGTATAGAGAGACTTCAAAGAATTTTCGTATATACCTTCCTTCCTTGAGGAAGACTATTTTAAGGAGGGATGTGAGAATTGAGGAGGATAGATCCTTTAGGAAGTCACGAGGGACAGAGAGGGGTGAGAAGTCTTCACCTCATATTCATGTGAGTCCGCAATAGACTACAGTGACATAGATTTCGGGGCCACCATTTTTGGTGACGACGGGTCCATAGGTGATAGGGCCACTGATTTCAGGATCGCATGTTACTGGTCCACAGGTTTCAAGATCAGGTACTCCATAGTCTACTTCAGGATCACAGTCTTCAGGAGATGGGGTTGATCAGGGAGAGTCCCATCCACGAGACACTACCTCAGAGAGGAGGAAGCCCAAGTGGCATCAGGATACTTTGAGGGAGGTACAAGGTTCAGTGGGGAATCCCAGACAGGTTGTGAGGGAGAGTAAACCTCCCAATAGGTTTTTTAGCTACATCACAATGGTGAGAAGTATTCGGGAGTCTGAGCCTTCCAATTTTAAGGAGACTACACGTAGGCAGGTTTGGAGAGATGCCATGATGGAATAGTACAATTTCATCATGAAGAATGATGTCTGGGAAGTTGTTCCTAGACTTGAAAGGAATTCAGTGGTGAATTCCAGGTGGCTCTATAAAATCAAGCATGCTGCATATGGTAGAATTGAGAAGTACAAAGATCACTTTGTGGCTTGTGGGTTCTCACAGGTTGAGGGAGTTGATTATGGTGAGACCTTTATGTTGGTTGCTAGATATACCTTGATCAGATCAGTGATTTCCATTGCAGCAGAGATGGGTTGAAAGATCCACTAGATGGATGTGAAGAACACATTTTTGAATGGTCTTATACAAGAGGAGGTGTATATTGAGCAACCATTGGGATTTGAGGTGCATGGGAGATATTCTCATGTGTGTATATTGAAGAAGGCATTGTATGGGATGAAACAAGCTCTCAGAGCTTGGTATTCGAGGATTGATGCCTATTTGCAACATTTGGGCTTTGAGAAGAGTGAGGCGGATACCAACCTATAATACATTGTGGTTGGAGAGGATCCTTTCATTCTCTTGCTATATGTGGATTATATTTTCATTATAGGGGAAGAGAGACTCATCACTAGCTGCAAGGATAGCCTTTCTTCAAAGTTTGAGATGACTGATATTGGACCGATGCACTATTTTTTTGGATTGGAGGTTTGGCAGGAGCCTGGACACATCTTCCTAGGACAGGGGAAGTATGTGTGTGATACTTTGAGGAGATTTCAGATGGAGGATTGTAGGCCCATGACCACTCCCATGATTGCCAACTAGAAGAAGCTTCATGCTTCTGATTCATAGTTGGTGGATTCCAGTTTATATCGTCATTTTATCGGGTCATTGATGTATTTGGTCAATACCAGGCTAGATATTTGTTTTTGTGTCAACACTCTCAGTCAATTGATGGTGGAGCCTAGAAGAGTGCACTAGGTGGGAGAAAAACATCCGCTCAGGTATCTTTGTGGTACAATAGATTATGGTCTGGACTATCAAAGAGGAGATGGAGTTCATTTGGTTGGCTATACAGATTCAGACTGGGTAGGATGTGTTAGTGACCGAAAGAGTACTTCAGGGTGTTGTTTCGAATTGGGCTCAACAATTGTGTCTTGGTTTAGTCGAAATAAAAAGTCAGTGGAATTGAGTTCTGCAAAGGATGAGTATATGGTTTCCAGTCAAGCTAGTTGTGAGGCCCTTTGGCTTCACAAGTTGCTGGTGGGATTGTTTGGTGTGTAGTTGAGGCCTACCTTGATTTACTGTGATAACTAGAGTTGCATTAAAATCTTGGATAATTCAGTTTTTCATGACAGGTCTAAGCATATAGAGACTCATTATCACTTCATCTATGACTATGTTCAGAGAGGAGAAGTGGAGCTACAATACATATCTACAAAAGAGTAGGTTGCAGACATACTCACCAAAGCATTAGGTAGGGGCAAGTTTGTATTTGTCAGGGACAATCTTGGAGTGGTGAGTAACACTTTCCTCGGTAAGAGGGAGTGTTAAAAATAATTTAAAAAGTACCCAGGTAGGTGTTTTTCATCACCTAGGCACCTAAGGGGTGAGAAAGTGCCTAATGTAGACCCTAGTCATTTAATTTGTGAGATGCAAATTAAAAGGTGACTTTATAACTTAAGTGAGGGGGTGAGTGAAGAGACACTCAACCTCATCCACTCATCTAATCCAATCTCAATCATTGAATTACAAAAATATTCATCTACCACCATGAGGTAGACTAGGGTAGGAGGGCACAATATAGCTAGGGTTGATTCATAATTTTTTGAGAGATAAAGAGGAGGATTTCAAGCTTGATAAAGGAGGCAACATTTGTAGAGAAAGAGCATGAATTTTGAGGCAACTAGCTAGCATGTGTTTCAAGGCAGGGTTCAACATTTAATGTAGTCTGTATAGTACAGATTTCTGGAGGTTGTATAACCAATTTTATGCACATAAATCGAGGGACACAACATTTAAAGTTATGAGTAGGTTCGCTCGCATTCCAAGGATGCCATACAAGCATTTAATTGCACATAAATCGAGGCAACTATTGCCATTTATTTCTTTGTGAAATTTTGTACAATCCATATAGATTTGGCATGGATTTTTAGGGATGTACAATCCATTTTTGGGCACATTTTTTGAGGATAAGAGGAACAAATTTCGAGGAGTTGTTCCTGCTGGATATTCCATATAGTCTTAGTAGAAATTTTGGCACAAAAATCAAGACAATCCATACAACATTTATTGTTGGGACAACTGTACAATTGTATGGATTTCTGGCACAGAAATCGAGGAGCATTTCCAAGGTCATTCAAAAGGAGTTTTGTTGAAGAAATTATGAGATAAGTTTGTGTAATTTATGAAGATGAATATGTTGTAAATGAAATTTATCTAAAGCTCACAAATAATAAAAATCCCTCTCTCACTGGTTTTCCCCTTGTGGTTTTTTCTAGGGTCATTGTTAGACCAAAAATCACTGTGTTATTTTCTGAGTTTTATGTGCTCCTGATATATTTTATTTTTGTGTTAAATGTTGTTCAGAATCCTCATGTTTCAGTTCTGACAAATTTATTTTATGTTGATTTTAATTGGCTTTCATAAAACTGAGTTTGGGCATTAAACATTGGCTGAAAAAACAACAAGACTGAAATTGGGTGGGGTTTGAAATTTTACATGTATAGAAGGTCAATATATGTATTTATATATTATTAATAGAAAATGGATAAGTTTTTCTTAACTGCTGAAAGGGGGTTTTCCAAGATAGACCATGGATGTGATGAGAGATATGGTGAGGGAAACCAGGAATGGTTGAGATGGCCCTCACAAAACCAATACCTTACTGGATGTAATTGCTCAATAGTCCTCTGACCCATAAATGAATTACCAGTCGGGCTGGTGGTTGGAAGGCCCTCCTCAAGAGTTAATGAGGAGATGGGGCATGGTACCCAAATGTAAGGCTTCCAAACTTGACCATGAGTTGGGGATTGAGACCCACACAACCTTGTTGATGAAGGAAAGAAAGGGAGTAATTCGAGGGGGCAAAGGCATATCTACAAGAGAGCAGAATGGAGAAAATGAACTCCATAAGGGAAGAGATCATTTTTCAACTCTAGAATTGGGAGGAAAACTGAGAAGCAAATATCGTTATGGCTATAATAATCCATGGGCAGGGTTTTCACTACAAGATAATAAACGAGGCTGACGAGTGTCTGTGCAAGTACTCGTGCAAACCTCCTTTCTTGGTATAGAGAGAAAATCGGTTGCCAACATCCTGTGGGAGGAGGATAGTAACCTTCTTCCTTGACTTCCATTGAGCAAGGAGAAAGAGTTTCTCTTAGAGAGTCATGGTCTAGCTCGGGAGTGGCCGATGGTGAATCCATCAGAAGTGGTTGTGCCTATGGTTGGGTGGAAACAGACACCCCTTTCATTAGTCGCTTCATGTTTTCTAGTTCTGATAATTATATTCTTAATCTGTGTAATACAATGGATGCGATGATTGAATGTTTGTGTTTATGGTTAAGTTTTACAGTGTTCAAACAATTATTATAAATGCTCTTTTGCTTCTGTGAACTGCTATATTTATATGGCCTTCTATTTACCTTCAAGAGAGTCAAGGTAGGATTAACTGAAATGTTTAAGTCTTGTCGACCTATTTAGTCTACCTTAGTGGGAATGTCAAGTTCAAAATCTATGGAAGAAATGTGCTTCCTTCAGACCTTTCACGTATGTGACTGAGGGATCATACCCACAACCTTAACAAATTCATGACTAACAATTAAGCATGTATCCCCTTGAGAATTTTGGAAGACCCGTGTGACGAATTTCTGGGAACCTTGTGCTAAGCCTGCAAGGAGCTAAGTCTTCCTGGCTTCGAAACTCTGGGAGTTCAGAGATTCGAGGTGTTACAACTTTTCAAATTGCAATCCAGCCAGATACAAATTGGTTGAATCGATTAACCATGAGGATGATTAATGTCTAGCGGTTACCCTAACCATAGTAGATAGACCTACCCCACTGTTAAACCTTGACCCCCTTACCGTTCGTGAAGTAATGCAAGTTGTAGACCCGAGGGAATTTAGGATCCTCCCTGACCATTGGATATATGTGGTGGTCAACTCAACATTGACCGTTTCAGGAGAACAAAGGTGTTCCACCTCCAAAACCCCTGAATGTCGAACTTATGAATTAATATGAGCCATGGATGTGGGGAGTCTTTTGAGAACCCCTCTTAATCATCCATCAACTAGGACATGTTTTCATGGATTGCGCGTATCCAGGAGATAAACCATTAGGGATATTTGGGTTTTTAAAGTGTGAAGGTTCCTAAAGTCGCGAACAATAGAGTAAATATCAGTCGTTGATAGACAGGGTACGTGTGTTTCTAGATCCGATTGTCTAGAGACGTATTACTCCGGGAGGAGACTGGAAACTACACGCCAAAACTTCTAAAGGTTGGAGTTGCGAATCAATGAGAGCCTTTGATCTAGAGGAGCTTCAATATCCCTCGTGACCATCTGATCTGGTTGGAAGTCAATCCAATGTTGACCAAATCTGGAAGGCACGAGGATTTTGTACCACGAAACTCCCGAACATTGAAATACCGAAGTATCGAGAGCCATGGATCTGTGGTTCCATGTGGCTAGAACCTTACCCTTAGATATAGGCTATGGTTAGTCCGACGCTAACCAACTCTGAGAGTCACAAGGATGATTTTTCACTGCAAAATTCCTGAAGGACGAAATATTGAACTAATGGGAGTGGTATATCTATGGATCTACATGGTTGGAACTCAACCGTGAGATCTGAAGGATGTGAGAAGGTTGTTTATCTAGGGTTGATGTGGCTCGTTGATGTCTTATAGGGTGGTGTGGAACTATAACCAAGGTTCCATGTGACACCGAGATATGGATTTTTTGAAGACCCCTTATACTATTAGGGCATGAAATGTGTCACCCCCTGATGAGGGCACATGCCACCCATCTCCCTTGCTACATGTCATCCTTTGGTACGTGCCCGCTTGGCCAAAGTGGTTGGTGATGTAACCAGGACTCCATGAGTCTAGGAATTCATGACTCTAGAGGATTCAGGGTGTAGTATTGTGGAGAGACCGAAAGGCCTGAAGGCTAGAGTTAGGTGGCAAGCTTACAGGAGTTTGGGAGGTCTCGTACATAGACATAAAAGGGGTTCTTAGTGACGAAGCACCTAGCATTGAATTATCCTTAGGTGTATACCTTAACGATGGGGAGGGTTCTCTGTCGGATTTAATGATAGATGGATCTCCACCATAGATACATTAGCACTGGGAGCTCTGGGACTTCAGGGAGTTATGGATGATATGTATGAGATGGGCCCACATCACCCTCGACTAATAATGCTAGAAGAGATTCGAGAGGTAATTAATTACAAACCCGAACTCCGATCTCAGTATGGTGGTGATCGTTAGAAATATTGTGGAGAGCAGAAGCCGATGGAGATCCCAGAACCAGGTTTTAAGATAGTTAGGAAAAATGAATTTATGATGCCCCACCCCTTGAAAGAGTATTTAGGGGTCAGGTGAGTTACAAATTGGTATCATAGCATGGAAACAACACTTGGCCTGCTTGGGCTCATGCATGAGTCACATAAAAATGTTATTAGAGAAATTTAAGGGGTAACACCCTACCTTACCCCCTTCTATAAGAAACTGGTTTGAACCTCTACTAAAAAGAGGAATGAAACCTTATACTATTGATAGATGTTTTGGAAAATATGCACTATATGTTGCCAATGTTTTCAAATAAAGAATATGACTTCATTTTTAAATGATACATGTTGATTCATGAATTAGTAGATCATTAACTAACATAAAATGTTTTATCAACACTCAAGCAGTCAGTGAAAATCATGAAAAATATACCGTAAGGAATGGTGACACACCATGAGTTGGGGTAAATCTACCGCAATCGAGAGGAAGAATTAGATAAGAGAATGGAGGTGGAAACCCCTCTGAATTTGGAAGAAACTATAAGAAGCCTTGTGGAAGAATTACAGAGTTGTAAGGATGATAATGAAAGGTTGATAAAAGAGTAGGAAAATCAGGTTGAAATTAATGCAGTATTACTGCAAAGTCTATCAGATATACAGAGGAAACTACAACATGGTCTAGCTTCCAGTCATGTGGACATGCATCATACTAAGAAAAATCCAAATCCGTATGAGATACAAAATCATGGTCCTGAAAGTGGCCACACCAAGAGGAGCACCTCAAGGAAGGCCCAACATGGAGCCAAGAGACACTCACCAGAAGATTCCTCTAGTGAGGACACTGGCAACTCCAAGGAATCTTCTAGTGGAAAAACTAGTTCCCATTCCCAGAAAAGAAGAAAGAAGAGGAAACATTCCAAGATTCATGACCCTGAAGAGTTCAAGAAATAAAAAATACCCACCTTCGATGGAGATATTAAGAAGGGGGAAGAAGAAAAATTTTGGCTACTCGGTTTAAAGAAGTACTTCACAGTCCATGACTACTTTGAAAACTTAAAGGCTCAGATAGCCATTTTCAACCTGAATGGGAAAAATTCCATTTGGTGGGAGGACCTTTGGAATGTGAAAGGAATCCATGAGAAGGATTTGTCATGGAAAAAACTTAAGAAATACTTCAAGAAGAAGTATATGTCAGAAAATTACTTTGATGGGAAGACCAAGGAGTTCTATGAACTCAAGTTGGGACAACTCACCATAGATGAATATATCAACAAATTTCTTGAGCTTATGAGGTATGTGCCCTACATAAAGAATGAAAAAGTAAAGATGCAACGATTTATTAGTGGATTACCTCGGTCCTACTAGGACAAAATTGAGTTTGATGAGCCAAATAATTTATAAGATTCTATTTGAAAGGCAAGGTATTTCTATGAGAAATTCAAGAGTAAAACAAAAACCCATGAAGACTAGAAGAAGAAAAACAATTCGAGATTCAAGAAGAAGGGGTTTAATTCCTTAATATTTCAGAACCATGGGAAAATATCTAGGATGAGCCTTCCTAATAGAAGTGTGTATAAACAAAACTTTCCATCCTAGAGTGGAAATAAACCATTCAGAGCAGTCCCAAGTAAGACTGATAAAACAAAGAGAGAACCCTTGAAATGTTGGGGTGGTGGAGAAGAACATTTGTTGAGGGATTTTCTGCATAGGAAACATAAAAATATGAGGATATACAACATCCAAGAGGTTACCACAGTCAATGATGTGGCTGGGATCATGCCACAAATTTATGTAGCCTTGGATAATAGACAAGATGATCACCAAGCTTTGGTGGTGGATATGGAAGGTATGATCGCCAACTTTCCTGTTTCCATTTTAATTGAACCTGGTTCTAATTTGAGCTATGTCACCCATCAAAATATTGAGAAATGTAGATTGCAACAAGTTAAACATGCTAAATCTTGGTTGGTGGTACTGGCCACTAGAACCAAAAGGAAGGTAATAGATTCCATACCAACATGCCAATTCATTATGAATGCATTACCCACCCAAGAAACCTTAAACATGCTTCCTTTAGGATCTTATGACATGATGATTAGAATGGATTGGTTGGCTGCCCATAAAACCAAGTTGGACTGTTACAATAAAACTTTGGAGTGTAAATATGGAGAAGGAAGAAGGATAACCCTACAAGGGATTCAAAAGCCTGTCTCAATGAGGCAAATATTATCCCTCCAAGTGAATAAGTGTTGCAGAAAGGGATGTCCCTTGTATGCAATACAAGTGATGAACTTTGTTGAGAACAACAAAACCATCCTAGAGGACCATCCCATATTAAGAGAGTATAAATATTTATTCCCAGAAGAGGTTCCAGGTCTACCTCTAAGAAGGGATGTTGACTTTTCAATAGAACTTGTACCAGGAGCGGTGCCAATGTCTAGAAAACCCTATAAAATGAGTACACCAGAGCTAGTTGAGCTCAAACTACAACTAAAGGAGATGTGGGACAAAGGATACATTCTACCTAGTGTGTCTCCATGGGGAGCACCATCCTTGTTTGTGAAAAAGAACGATGGCACACTCAGATTGTACATAGACTATAGACAACTCAATAAGATGAACATCAAGAATAAATATCCCCTACCAAGGATCGATGACTTGTTTGACCAATTATAGGGTGCTACAATTTTCTCCAAGATTGACTTGAGGTTTGGATACCATCAGGTCTGAATTAAGGATGGATACATCCACAAAACAACCTTTAGGACAAGATATGGTCACTATGAATTTGTGGTGGTGCAATTTGGGCTTACCAATGCACCAAACACTTTTATGTGCTTAATCAATAATGTACTCATAAAGTTCTTGGATAGGTTTGTATTAGATTTCATTAATGATATCCTAATATATTCCAAGAATAGGGAAGAGAATGAAGAACATCTCAAGCTAGTACTTCAAGTGCTAAGAGAACATCAACTCTATGCTAATTTTAGTAAGTGTGACTTTTTACAGAAACAAGTCCATTAATTAGGCCATGCTATTTCTGAAGAAGGCATGGCAGTTGATCTGGACAAGATCAAAGATATTATGGATTGGCCTACCCCAAAATATGTATATGATATCAGATCCTTTATGGGCCTAGTAGGATACTATAGGAGGTTCATAAAAGGATTTTTCAAGATTGGTTTCCCAGTCACTTCCCTTCTGAAAATGAATTTAAATTCATTTGGACATCAGAATGTCAAGAAAGATTTCAAGAACTGAAATACCTTCTAACCAATGCACCTTTGTTGAATATTGCAAACCCAAACAAGGACTTCCTTGTGTGTAAATATGCCTGCAAGGAAGGGCTCAGAGGAGTCCTTATGCAAGAAGGACATGTGATTTTCTACGAATCTAGGAAATTGAATGAGTATGAAGTCAATTATGTGACCCACAATGTGGAATTGGATTCCATAGTACATGATTTAAAAATGTGGAGGCAATACCTCCTAGGTACAAGATTTGTGCTTATGATAGACCATAGTAGGTTGAGATACTTGTTTGACCCACCAAAACTCAACATTAGACAATCTAGGTGGATGGATCTCCTTAGTGAGTTTGATTTTGAAATCAGACATATCAAAGGAAAGGAGAAAAGAGTGGTTGATGCCCTTAGTATAAGTATGAAAGTGATTCACTTGGAAGCTGTAAGCACCAATGAATCAGATGTCAAAGAGAGATTCAAAACTACAGAAGAAACCTATTCATTTTTCAATATCGTGACATCATACCTACCTAAGAGCCCACCGGGATGAGGTATGAAGGCTATCAAATGTTTAATGATGGTTTGCTAAATTACAAAGGTAGACTGTATATTCTGAATTGTGAATACTTGAAGAGGTTCATAATGGATGAACTACACAAAATACCATATACTAGTCATCCTGGTTATTAGAAAATGATCACGACCACTAGGAAACTATTTTATTGGCCCAGAATGAAAAATGACATTAATGATTATTTGGATAATTGTATATAATGTTAGCAAGTTAACACAGAGCATTGACATCTAGCAGGGATGTTGCATCCCCTACCAATCCCATAATGCAAATGGGAAAACATCTCCATGGATTTCATCATAGGATTGACAAAATCAACTAAACATAATGATGCCATTATGGTAGTTGTGGAAAAAATGAGCAAGGCTGCTCACTTCATTTTCGTCAAGTCAACCATCAAGGAAATAGATATTTCCTGTAGTTTCGTGAAAGAGATATTTAGACTACATGGCATGCATAAGGAAATCGTATCAGACAGAGATACACAGTTCACTTCAAGTTTTTGGAAATCTCTTTTCCTGCTTGGAAACTAAATTACTATTCAATTCATCCTATCACCCTCAAACTGATGGACATATAAAGAGGGTAAACCAAGTGTTATAAGACATGTTGAGGATGCATGTAATGCATCAACCCAAGAAGTGGGAAGACTACATACCACTGGTAGAATTTTCTTATAACAATGGCTATCAAGAGTCATTAAAGATGCGCCTTTTTGAAGCCCTCTATGGCAGACAATGCAACATTCCAATCAGATGGAACAACCCAGTAGACATAGTTACACTCGAGACAGATATGCTAAAGGAGATGGAAAAAAAAGTAATTCAGATCAAACATAATCTAAAAATATCCCAGGATAGACAAAAGATCTATGTAGACATAAAAAGGACTCTTAGAGAGTTCAAAACAAGGCATCATGTGTATCTACGAGTTCACCCAAGGAAAATCTCTTTAAATATGGGATATTGTGCCAATATGGAACCTCAATATTGTGGACCTTTTAAAATTTTGGATAGAGTGGGACCTGTAGCCTATACTCTAGCACTCCTTCCCACAGTGAAGACACATCATGTTTTCCATGTTTCATTATTAAAGAAATATGTGCATGATTCTAATCATATTATTTTTTGTTCTGTGATTTCAGGTGGAACCAGAGGGAGAATTCCTACTAGAATCTCAATGCATAATAGAAAGGAAGGAGACCCCATTCAGGAATAGAACCATTGCACAAGTCAAGGTGTAGTGGAAACACTTTGGCCCAGATGAGGATACATGGGAAATTAAGGATTCCATGAAACATGCATATCCATTATCTTTTTACTTTTGTACATACAGAGCACGTCGACAGATAGAACATCGATGGCAATGTTCCTTTAAGAGGGAGGGGATTGTAATACCCCTATTTACCCTAGTTTGTAAATATAACTATAACTAGCCAAGAGAATATGACATAATAGATATGTGTGAATGTTTGATTTGATGAACCTTTGTATAAAAGGTCAATGTATGTATTTTTATGTTATTAATAGAAAATGGATAAGTGTTGCTTAACTTCTGAAAAGGGGTTTTTCCAATATAGACCATGGATGTGATGAGAGAGATGGTGAGGGAAACTAGGAATGGTTGAGATAAACCTCACCAAACTAGTACCTTACTGGATGTAATTGCTCAACAGTCCTCTAACCCATAAATGAGTTACTGGTCAGGATGGTGGTTGGAAGGCCATACTCAAGAGTTAATGAGGAGATGGGGTAGGGTATCCATATGTAAGGCTTCCATACCTAACCACAAGTTGAGGATTCAGACCCCCGTAACCCTGCTGAGGAAGGAAAGAAAGGGAGTAATTCGGGGGGACAAAGGCAGATCTGCAAGAGAGCAGAATGGAGAAAATGAACTCTAGAAGGTAAGAGAGCATTTTTTAACTGTATAATTGAGAGGAAAACTGAGAATCAAAGCTCATTCTGGATGTAAGAAGCCATGGGTAGGGTTTTCACTTCAAGCTGATAAATGAGGCTGATGAGTGACTGTGAAAGTACTCATGCAGACCTCCTTGCTTGGTATAGAGAGAAAATCGGTTGCCAGGATCCCATGGGAGGAGTAGAGTAATGTTCGTCCCTGAATGTCATTGAGAAAGGAGAGATCGTCTCTCTAAGAGTGTCATGGTCTAGCTCGAGGTGGCCAGCGGTAAATCCGTTAAGAGTGGTTGTGCCTATGGTTGGGTGGAAACATGCACCCCTTTCAACAATCACTTCACATTTTCGAGTTCTGATAAGTATATTCATACTCTGTGTAATACAATGGATGTGATGATTGAATGTATGTGTTTATGGTTAGGTTTTATAGTGTTTGAACAATTATTAGAAATTCTCTTTTACATTTGTGAACTACTATATTTACATGGCATTCTATTTACCTCGGTTTAGTCACTAGAGAGTTATGGAATGTGAGTCTGTAGGAGAGTCAGGGTAGTATTAATTGAAATGTTTAAGTCCTGCCGACCTCTTTAGTCTACCTTAGCGGGAATGACAAGTTCAAACTCTATGGAAGAAGTGTGCTTACTTCAGAGCATTCACCCATGTGACCGAGGGATCATTCCCACAACCTTAACAAATTCATGACCAAGAATTAAGGATGTAGCCCCTTGAGAATTTTGGAAGACCCATGTGACCAAGGTGTGGGAAACTTGTGCTAAGCCCACAAGGAGCTAAGTCTTCCTGGCATTAGAACTCCAGGATTCTGGAGCTTCGGGGTGTTGTGACTTTACAAATTGCAAGCCAACTGAAGACAACTTGGTTGAATCAGTTAACCATGAGGCTGATCGATGTCTGGCGGTTACCCTAACCATAGTAGATAGACCTACCACATCGTTAAACCTTGACCCCCTTACCAATCATGAATTAACATGAGTCATAGACCTGAGGGAATTTAGGAGCCTCCCTGACCATTGGATCTACGCAGTGATCAACCCGACATTGACTGTTTTCGGAGAACAAAGGTTTTCAATATCCAAAACCCCTGAATGTCAAACTTACAAATTAATATTAGCCATGGATTTGGGGAGTCCATTGAGAACCCCTCTTAACCATCCATCAGCCATGAAACGTGTTCACGGATCATGTGTATCTAGGAGATAAACCATTAGAGAGATATGGTTTGTTAAAGTGTGAAGTTTCCTGAAGTCACGAACAACAGAGTAAATATTGATCATTGATAGATAGGGGATGCGTGTCATTATATCCGGTAATCTGGAGACTTAGTACTATGGGAGGAGGCTAGCAACTACACGCAAAAACTTCCAAAGGTAAGTGTCACGAATCAATGAGACCTTCGATCTGGAGGAGCTTTGGGATCCCTCTTGACCATTCAATCTAGTTGGCGGTCATTCCAATGTTGAAAAAATCTGGGAGGCACAAGGAGTTTTCACCATGAAACTCTCAAACACCGAAATCATGATGTATAGAGAGCCATGGATCTATGGATCCATGTGGCCAGAACCTGACCATTAGATCTAGGCTATGGTCAGTCCGATGTTGACCAACTCCAGGAGTCACGAAGAGTTTTTATCGTAAAACTCCTGAAGGCCGAAATCCCAAAGTAACAGGAGTCATAGATCTATGGATCTACGTGGTCGGATCTCAACCGTGAGATCTGAAGGACGTGGGAAATTTGTTTGTCTAGGGTTGACATCGTTCACTGACATCATCCAAGGTGACGTGGACCCAAAAACAAGGTACCACATGTCATTGAGATATGGACATTTTTCAAGCCCCTTATACCTATCAGAGCGTGACACGTGTCATCCCCTGATGAAGGCATGTGTCACCCCTGTCCTCTGGTAAATTCCCGCTTGGACAAGGTGGCTGGAGATGTAATTGGGAGTTTGGGAGTTCAGGACTCCAAAGGATTCAGGGTGCAGTATCATGGAGAGTGTTAGCACAAGATTTTTTTATGCCTCAGTGTTGCATAAGTGGTGCTACCTAATATTTCACAGAGAACAGAATTTGCATT
>CBVK0100043488.1:0-16841 GCA_900067695.1 Picea abies | reverse complement strand
TTTTGGAAAATGAATACAATTGTTATGGGATTTTTATTTGTTTTGGGGAAAATTGAAATTATATTGATTTATTCCCAATATCCAAGTTAAAGCATCAAAGAACCCATAGATTTATGATACTGAGTTGCATGCAGAAACACAATCGGCCGTTACCTATAGGCACTGCGTAATATTCTGGCAGAGGCTAAATTGTGTAGAGTTATTTTGTCAGTTTTGAGTCACTAATTTAAAAATTTGGTATGAGCATTTGAGGATGTATTTTTGAAAACTAGAGGAGGTTTGTGTTCATAACATTCAAAATGACAAAAACCTCTCTTATTTTTTCAAAATGTGTTTTTTTTTTAGATATATTGGATATAGAAGTAGGCGTTGCATACTCTGCACAGTGGCGCTGCGTAATAATTTCCTGTAGCGATCACGGTTTTGATATTCGCCTTGTTGGGAGGTTGCCACATGTCAAGGATATTTTGAATGGATTCTCAAGGATTAGTTAGATATCAAGGGAAACCTGCACCTAAGATTTATTTCCATCAAAGGCCTCATGCATGAGGTGGAAACAGTTTATTAATGACTTCCAACAAATTCTTGAAAATCAACAGTTTGTTGGATTTTTGTTTGTTTGAATGTTGCCAGCTATCTCCAAGGCTTAGAATCCAATGGAGGAGATGGTATTTGACATCCTTAGGTTATTTGGATGTTATTTTATATTTAAAGAGGGATGTATCTCTTGGAGAAGAGGATTGATGAGCCAAGAGAGGCTAGAGAGAGTAGGAATAGGCAGTTTCCTATGTGTGTTCATTTGTAAGCTTGTGGGTATTTTATGATTGTAAGTATTAATGCTATTGGAGACTCATGAGTGTTGTGATTTCATATTGTAAACCTTTGTCTATATTTATTCTTATTTGAATATATTGCAGATTTGAGGATCAAAGGTTGTCAATGATTTATGGATCCCCAAGAAGCAGAGGATCTGTTGTATTTTGCCCATCAGTCATTGTTGATATTCAAGTATTTGTTGACTCATTAAATTGAGAGGATTTCTATTTACTGAACATTCTATCTTATGCTTTCCTTCTTCATTTCTTCCACCTATCAACTCATAATCTTGTTTTCTGTTAAGCAGCTTTTGTGCCTTAGATGAGTGGGATGTTTGTGACTCCATTGCCCATTGGTGTAGCCTACTGATCTGTAGTTTGTTGCCCTCTTTATTTCTGTATCCATCTTCTTGATCCACCTATTCAAAACCAAAGATATCTTTTACATTCTGATGGGTACTGAGCTTACCCTTTAGCAGTCAAAGTGTGACTTTCAGTGCTAACATTTTTGGCACCGTTGTCAGGGACGAATTTGAGCAGATTGAAACGCTCCCTGGGAAGAATGACATTGCACAGCTCTAGATTTAGATGGTGACTGAAGTTGGACACCTTCAAGATTTCACATTCACCATGGCGACTCCATTGTTCAGAATTTGTTGGTGACTCCACTGGGGATGAGGAAAATCAAATGGATATGAAGGCTATCCTGGCCACGAGATTTTCCCCACTCAATTTCTCAACCATAGATTGTTATCCACATCCTATGCCTCAAATTTATGAATGGAAAGATCCGTTGCCTAGATTTTATGAAGGTGAGAATGACAACCCTGTTGAGCATGTTCATGTATTTCATGTTTTGATGCAACAACTTGACATTCATCATGAAGATATATTGATGAAAATGTTCATGTATTCATTGGAAGGCGATGTGAGGCAATGGTATAGAACACTCCCTGCTTCTAGTATTTCCTCTTTGAAGGACTTTCATGATGTTTTTTATTCTCATTGAAAGAAAGTTTATCCAGCTGAAAGACCTTTTGAGAATTGTTGTGAGGGGTATGCATCATATATTCAAGATTCAACAAGTGATTCCTCTAGCACTGATGATGAAGGGGATGATTGTAGAGAGAAAGAATTAGATGATGAGTTTCATAATGCTTTTCCTAAATTTGAAGAACAAATGCATCATTCATGTCAAAATATAGGTCCCCAAGAGAAACATCAATATGGACAATCCATCATTTCCTTATCTCCTCCTTTTCTCGATTATTTAAGTCAAGAGGTCATCTTAGATTCAAATTTATTTCATCATGAGAATAGTATTGCATCTTGTCATGACCGAATTCATAGCTTATCAATCCTTCCTATTTTTAATGAACCAATGTTCCATGATTTTCCAAGTTTTGATGACTATGAGGATGTTTTCCTTGAACAACCAATTGTCCTAGCTATTGTACTAATCCCCTCAACCATTAATAGTCAAATGGTCATTGATTCACCTTTGTATGATAATTATGAAAATGATTTCCATGAACAGTCTGTTGAAGACCTTATATCAGAGAAGTACCCTTCCCATCAAAGCAACAATAGCTTGTTTCAACCCTCATTTCATATTTTTGTTGCTGAAAAGGAAGAAAAAGATGATAATCTAATTTTAGAGGGTGAAAAACTGAGAAATTGGGACCATAAGCCAAGCTATGATGAATATCCCTCACAATCATAAGATAATATAGAAGAATTTAGTTTCCCAAGCACTTCTAATTATGATGAACTACCCTATCAACCCCCTATTCCTCTTGAAGACACAAGCTCAGTTTCATCAAGAAGCCAAGATCAAATGCCATGTGATCAGATGAGAAAGGTTGAAATTAAAGAAAGGCAAGCATCACTAAGCATTTTTCCTAATACACCTCATGATCAGGAGTGGACTAAGGCGATATGAATTGAGGATAAATCAGAGAATCGACAAGCCATACAACAACCAAGAACAGTGGACGAAGGACCTAATGTAATACTTTTCCTTTTTACACAACACAATGTTGCAGGGGCAAGTATTGATGATGTTTTTGAGGATCCATTTGCAGCCTGTCTGCAAGCAGAAAATGGGCCTAGGCTCATTGATTTCTTCAATGGAAATTGTATTTCCAAATGTTTCTTTAACGCGCCTTCAAGTAAGAATTATCTCTTGTGCTTAAGGAAGCACATTTCAAAACTTCAAATAGTTGAAAAAATGATGAAATGGCTTCATTGGTTGTTTCATGTAACTTGAACACTTTGGTTTCCCAATAATTAGAGTAGGTGTGTGCAATAAGTTTGTTGGACAAGCATCGTTTTCATCATTTTGTTAGTTTTAGTTTTCATTTTCATTTAGTTTCAGTTGAAGGTCACAGATCAAAGTAGATTACAGAGGTTAAAGGTTGAGAGCATGCCTCCACAAGCCCAAAGGATAAGGCATTGAAACTACAAGAGTTCTTATAGCCTAACAGGGAGGACTCTATCCCCCATGGATCCTATGTTAGTACAAGATTGGTTTATGCCTCAGCATTGCATAAGTGGCGCTACCTACAGGTGCTACTTAATATTTCACAGAGAACAAAATTTGCATTTCATTATTCATTTTGGCAAATGAATACAATTGTTATGGGATTTATATTTGCTTTGGGGAAAATTGAAATTATATTGAGTTATTCCCAATATCCAAGTTCAAGAATCAAAGAACCCACTGATTTATGCTACCAAATTACATGCATAAACACAGTCGGGTGCTACCTACAGGCGCTACATAATATTCTGGCAGAGGCTAAATTGTGTAGAGTTATTCTGCCAGTTTTTAGTCACTAATTTAAAACTTGGGTTATGACCAGTTGAGGATGTATTTTTGAAAACTGGAGGAGGATTTTGTTCATAACATTCCAAATGACAAAAAATTCTCTTATTTTTTCAAAATGTGTTTTGGTTTGAGTGATATTGGATATATAAGTAGGCGTTGGGTACTCTGCACAGTGGTGTTGCGTACTAATTTCCTGTAGCAGTCACGGTTTTGATATTCGCCTTCTTGGGAGGTTTCCACATGTCAAGGAGAGTTCAAATGGATTCTCAAGGATCATTTAGATATCAAGGGACACCTGGACCTAAGATCTAGCTCCATCAAATGCCTCATGCATGAGGTGGAAACAATTTATTAATGACTTCCAACAAATTCCTGAAAATCAACAGTTTGTTGGATTTTTGTCTGTTTGATTATTGCCACCTATCTCCAAGGCTTAGAATCCAATGGAGGAGATGGGATTTGACCTCCTTAGTTTATTTGGATGCTATTTTCTATTTAAAGAGGGAGATATCTCTTGGATAAGAGGATTGATGAGCCAAGAGAGGCTAGCGAGAGTAGGAATAGGCAGTTTCCTGTGTGTGTTCATTTGTAAGCCTATGGGTATTTTATGATTGTAAGCATTACTGCTATTGGAGACTCATGAGAGTTGTGATTTCAGATTGTAAACCTTTGTCTATATTTCTTCTTATTTGAATATATTGCAGACTTGAGGATAAAAGGCTGTCAATAATTTATGGATCCCTAAGCAACAGAGAATCTGTTGTATTTTGCCCATCAGTCATTGTTTGCATTCAAGTATTTGTTGATTCATTAAATTGAGAGGATATCTATTTACTGAACATTTTATCTTATGATTTCCTTCTTCATTTCTTACACATATCAGCATATAATCTTGTTTTCTGTTAAGCAAATTTTGTGCCTTAGATGAGTGGGATGTTTGTGACTCCATTTCCCATTGGTGTAACCTATTGATCTGCATTTTGTTTCCCTCTCTCTTTCTTTATCCATCTTGTTGATCCACCTATTCAAAACCAAAGTTATCTTTTACATTCTGATGGGTGCTGAGCTTACACTTTAGCAGTCAAAGTGTGACTTTCAGTGCTAACAGAGAGACCAAAAGGATCGAAGTCTAGAGTTACATGGCAAGCTTACGGGACTTCGAGAGGTCTCATGCATAGACAGAAAAGGGGCACTCAGTGCCAAAGAATCAAATGTCAAATTATCCTTAGGCATATGCGTTAATGAGGGGAAGGGTCTGTTGTCGTATTTAATGATGGATGGATCTTCATCATAGATATAGGAGTGCTGGGAGCTCCAGGACTTTGGGGAGTTATGGATGATATGTATGAGATGGACCCGCATGGCCCTCGACTAATAATTCATGAATATCTTTGGGAGGTAATAAATTACAAACCTAAAGTTCGATATTAGTATGGTGGCGATCGTTAGAAAGCTCATGGTGAGCAGAAGCTGATGGAGATCCCGGAACCAGGTCTTAAGATAGTTAGGAAAAACGAATTTATGATTCTCCACCACTTAAAAGAGTATTTAGGGGTCGGGTGTGTTACAAAACATGTTTACAAAACCCTTTCCAAAAGAGTTTTTTCATATTCAGAGGAAAAATACAGGGGTTTATATGATGTAACAATATATTTTTTTAATGTTGTAAGTTGTTGCATCATTTTGCTATAATATAAATTTTGAATAATGAAGGTTGTGGCAGCAACATGAATTTGCAACAAAAAAAATTTAGTGAAATAATTAAGGGTGAGAATGTTGGAAGTGATTAATTATTTCACCAGCTGCTGGATTTACGAAGGGTCACCACCATTGTGAATTTGTGATAGTTGAAAAATTACCACTGCCACACATTTTCATCTATGAATGATTGGAGTGGAAAAGGGGCACCACTGTCAAATGATTGATCCATCAAATGCTTAAGGGCCAACATCATCATACTCAAATTAATTTTTAATTAGTAGTTTTTTTTTGGTTATGTAACTAATTAATATTCGAAGGGTCAATCTCATGTGTGTGTGTGATTCAAGAGTTAATTTAGAGATATTTTTTAGAGTGTTAACTATGGATTTTATGCTCGTTTTATGTTTCAATTTGAGTTTGTAAACTCATGTTAACTATGTTAGTTTTTAATATTGTTCCAGAGTGCTATCTTTTTAATGATTTTGCTATAGCAGGTATTTTAATTTTATTGGAAGAAATTTTTCTATAGCAATCTTGCAGAGAATATTTCTATGTCATTCTGTTATAGGGATAGATATTTCTGAAGTTGTTACTGGGTTTTAGTTAACTGCTATTACCTCTCTGTATTTATGTAGCAATCTATGTTTTCTTGTTACCCCTGTAATACATCCATGCAACCTTCACCCTTTTAAGAAAAACAACATGGTCACCACAACCATGTCCCCGACCTCACCCACCAGAACAATAGTAGTTTTCCCCACCACTTTCTTTGGAAATTCGTCGATGCTATTAGAAATTCCTCTTAACTATCTTTTAGGGAGCCTATTTTTTAAATTCTTTTTCCAATGTTTAAATGATGGAAAAAAAATATCGCACACACTACCGAAGCAATTACTCACTCACAACAATCTACTCTCTTATCCTCTCCATCTTACAACAATTTACTTTCTTCTCCTTTCCACATATTACTAGGATTTTTTGGAGGGAGTCACACCCAATCATGTTCTGATACCATATTAAAATGAAAGAGTAAATTACATAATGCATTCAACATTATTGAATTAATGTAATGATACATATAAATAAATAAAATCTTTGTTTTAAGATAGGAAAACTATCTTTGATCCTATAATCTATTTATTTCAACAAATATACCAACTTTATACCATTCTATGAAGCATGTAGATCGAGAGAATCTTTCACGTCCAACTAACTTCAACAGTCTTCTAAAAACTAGAAACAAAGTCTTCTCTTAGAGATGAAATCTACCCAATAATAAACAATAATCATGACATGCTCAACCTCAAATATAATCACGCATAATGTAAATAAAAGTTACATATTCTAACACTATGATCAGTTGTATCCTTCTTGGATCTATATCACTCCTTAAATATACATTGAATTTACATCCCAAATTTCCAGAACTCCATGTTGCAATGGTTTTTTCACTTGACATGGCATAAGATATGGATTTCCTTCACTCCAATGGGATTATTTACGAAGATTTACAAATATTTGGAGCCTCGTACAACCTTGCTCCCTCCTTGGAAATCTCTTTTTTGAATTGTTTTATTATATATTGATAATGTTTACCATAAGTTCTAGATCCATGCTTGCCTGACCATTATGGTGAAGAGAAAACAAAGGAAGAGTGGGGATGTTATTGGCATCTTTTATATCATCATTTTGAGAGAAATATTTAGACTTATACAATCTTGTACAAGGTCTGTAAATAGAATTGGATATTCACCCTTCCTTGCTTTTGTTGAGGCATATGATGTTTTTGTCAAGACCAGAACTAAGAAGTAGAAACTTGAAATATTCTCTTTGTCACAGACATGCATATGCAGTTGAAGAAGTCCGAGTTCTTCATATTTTACTAAAATTAAATATTTGTGCCTAGTATATATTATTGTATGTTATAATCATACATTGCAAGTAGACATTGGAGAAAATATTCTATGCACATATATTGGACAAGCAAATATCCTTACGTGGCTGACCTCTTGATTTTCTCCTACAAACATTTCTTCTGGTATCTTGTTCCCAAGTATACAATGAGGAATTTTTTTCTGCACATATACAATGATCCTGAATTCTTCTTCCCATAGATGCATCGATAAATACTGATATTGAATCATGGCCTTCACTACTTCCATTATTGTCCAATTCTTTCTTTCTACCAAAAAATTACACTGAGGATTGTAGGGAGTAGAGAGATCCATCTTAATCCAAACTTCTCTACAGAATGATTTGAATTCATTCAATGTGAACTCTCCTCCATTATCTGACCGAGCTTCACCTTATGAGGTGAATCCTTTTAAACCAGTTTTGAAAGAGAACCTTGTAACCACTCATTTTCTTAGACGCACCACTATCAATAATCCATGTGTCACTTCCATGAGTGAATATCCCTGTAAGAGCAGATATCAATACATATTTTTCACTTGAATCATCTTCTTTTTCTTTCTTCTGAACAGGTTCATCGTCTTCTGTGGCATGAGAATGATGTGTTTTATACTTTCCTTTTCTGATATGATCTTTTGTGTGAGGACAATTTCTAACAATGTGTCCCATCTTCTGTAAAATGTAGCATTTGTAACTTGAATAATCCTTTTGAGTCTTTTGTGTCTTTTGAAAATTACTATGAGGATTATCCTCTTTTTTGATATTTCCTTTTCTTGTATGTGCTTCTAGTGCTTGATTTTCATCATTACCCAACTTTTCTTCTCTTGCTTCCAATCTAGATTCTTCTTGAGTGCAATCTTCCCATAACCTGTTGAAATTTGTTATATTTATTCTTGAATAGATTTCCTGAATAAATGATTCCCAAGACTTTGGGAGACCATTCAATGTAGTAATTACTAGCTCAACTTCTTCAACTATGTCTCAAATGGATTCAAGTTGTTCTTTGATTTGAGAAACCCTTGTGAAGTAGGATTGAATTATTTCTGAAATTTTCATCTTCACATTCTTTAGTTGTGTTGTCAATGTCATATTCTAGTTGATATTCTTTCCTTCATATAATTATGATAAGGCATCACTCATTTTCTTTGTATTATTCAATGTTGAGACATGATGGATTAAGTGATCCTTGATAAAATCTACAATGATCCTCTTTGCCTTAACTTGATTCTTATTGTACTTTGTCTTAGCCTCATCTCCCTCTGGCTCTGGAAATTCTTCTTCAATGGACCCTTCTAGGTCATTTTATTCTAGAATGGGCATCACTCTATATTTCCATTCTCGAAACTTATCAGCACCCTCAAGCTTCTCATCAAGCTTAGTGTTGGAAGTGATTCTGCCCCGGGATCTAGAAACATGACAAAAAATGAATCTTTATAGAAATGAGTTTTGGACTTACCAGATAGTGTGATATTCCAAGGAGAGATCCTTTCTTCAAGAATCTGCTTCAAATCAGTCTTTATATTCCACACACCTTGACCTAGGGTTTTATGAGGAAACCCTAATTTTTCGATTTCAGAATTTTAGAGATTTGATTTGGTGAAAAAATGTACCTTCCTTAGGAAACCTTCTTGGTGGATTTGTGAGTGTTCATTCCAATGGTTATATTGTTCTAAAGGAAACTAGATCTGATACCATGTTAAATTTTTTTATGCTTGTTTAACCATAGACAATGTTACACCTTCGTCACCCAACCATAGGCACTTACATGTTTCATCCCCGAGAACAGTAACCTTTTCTTGTATAGACTCTGACAATTCCACTATAGAACCAAGAGATAAAACCTAACACGACATCTATCTTAAAAAAATATATCAACACAGTTGTGGAAACAAATTAGTACCAAGAGAGTTTACCTTTACCAAGACAAAAACACAAGAGAGAGATACCAGAAAGACTAAGCAAGGAAATACTTGACCACTTCAACTACCGCATCATCTTCCTCAGAATTGTGCCTCCTTTTCCATCACCATTGTAGTTGTTGCAACTAATACTCCTTAGACTTGTGCCCTAGCTGAGAAAGTGAGAGAGTGTGTCAAATGAGCTAGTGCATGGCTCTATTTATACTATCCTATCCAAGTGACTTTTCATGTGGGATCGACTTATATTTTTGGATCCTTCTAATTTTTTATTATTATTCTCCTTGGTCAAACTTCTCTTCTAGGGTATTTCCACACTTGTTTAATGGTTTTCTTGCTTCCAGAATCTTCTTCTCTAAGAACAAAGGTTGTCTTGGAGGTTAATACCTCCCGTAACTACCAAACCATCAACAGATCCATGCATCAATTATTTTTTTATATTGGGTTTGACACTATCACAATCTCCTTGGATGAATTGTTATAATTTCCTAGCCTCCTGCACTTATTCCCATGGTTCTATCCACAACTTTCTCTCCTTGGTTTTCAAGGGTATGGTAATTTTCTTTCCATTTCCTTTTAGTTTGATCCAATATCTTTCAAGGGAAATGTTTTCTTTCATATTTATTCCCCATGGTCATCAGACCAATGCTGAGTAGGTGGGGATACCTTCAACCAGATTTATTACTTTGAAGTTGATCAGTGTCATAATCCCCATAATAACAATATCCTCATTCTTTAATATGCCAATAGGTTTGAAAATTCATTGGTTTGTGAGTTTAAGGAAGTTTTTGGATCTTATTTGTTAAGGCCTACCCATTTTGATCGAAGTTTTTTTAGGGAGAATATTCAATTATGATCCAAACTCAACCACTACTTGGGGGATCATGAATTTGTCAACATCAACATCAACTTGTGGGTTATATTCCTATTGGATCTTTTCTTGAGTGAGATGTCTAATATTGTCTCTTGCATTTTACTCTTATTCACATTCTTTTAAGATGTTCAGGAGTAACAATACTTAACCAACTGATTGTTCCTCTTTTAATAGATCAAGCAATCAATTGAAAATGACATCATTGTTTTCTTCCTTATATTGTGTTTTTTAACATTCTCTTTGCTTCCCCTCCTCATTTTCTTGGTCAAAAAATCCAAGTACTTATTTTATGACCTATAGTTATTTTTTTGAATCAAGGTACCATAGATATTTCTTAACAAGTTGAATTTGTGGTGCTCTAGGCACATTGTCTCCTCGACCCATGAAAGATATTGTAATAACATTTAGATTTCTGTTTTTAAGGACTTAATGATTGGGACCATTTTCACAAGGTTGGTCATTCACATTTTTCTCACTTTCTCCAACATGATATAATATTCCTCTATGACGTGATCACTAACTCCACATATATTATACAACTTCAAGTTAGTTCTATCTTTCACTGGGGAGTCAAGGATTAAATAATAATCCTTCAAGTATATAAATCAGTAGGTTCTATCAAATCTTCCTCGACCATATCAACCGTATTATCCACCTTTGAATTATCCTCTTCCTTGATAGACACCTCCTTTTCTTTGGTATTTTCGTCCTCTATAACCTTGATGTTGGTTCTACTCTGACATTTGTGCATGATAGACATTAAGATAATTTGACTTGTTTCACCCATTGAGTTGTCATGCTTGAGTACTATGAGTGGCTTCCTTACAGATGGCACACTATTTTGGTTTTGGATTTTTTAGATTATTTGAGTAGTCCTTTATGGTGTGGTTTTTGATCACTTGACATATTTCACAATAATACTTAGTCGAGACCCTTCAAGCATCAAATTATCTTCCATTTGGTTCATATTATTTACATTGTTCTTTGCTGTTTCCTTCATTCATATATATTGTACACCAAAGATCACTTCATCAAAAAACAAGGTCTCAAAGTGACTTCTGCAATATTTCAAATTTTTCTTCAACTGTTTTTTTTCGTAGTTGATATGGTCTAGTCTTCATCTGATTTTGTCTGTTGAGATTTTTTTCAAGGCATCCTCACAAATTTGTATTTCATTCATTCATAAAGGTTCTTAGATCTTTTGAAGGAGTCCTTCAAGAAACAATTATAGTTTAAAATCCGTATTGATTGTGTGAGGGATTTGGCTAAGTATATATTTGAATCGCTTGTCATATTCCCTAACAGAATCACTTATCATTTGTTTAATTTCTTTCAGTTTTTTGGCAGCTAAGTGTTTGACGTCCTGCATTTTGAAAACAAACAAGAAGCTTCCCTAAATTTTAGCTCTCATTCTTTTTCTGTTTCTGTAAAATTCATGAACCATGTTAGGGATATTTTTTTGAGAGCTCCTGCAAATTGTTCCATCTACTTTGTTTCATTTGAAATGTCCATGTCATCCCATTACTTTTCATATATAAACCAATGGCACTTAGGATCTTCATCTCCCTTGTAAAGAGGAAAGTGGTGATGAATCATTGTAATTGAAGAGGGTTTTAGGTTATGTTGGTGTTGAATTGGTGGGATCAACTGTGTGACTGATATGATTGGAGTCATTGAATGATTTATTTGTTTGACAAGTTTTATTGGAAGCTTGTTTCTAGGTTTTTCAATTTTGTTGTTTTGACTGGTGGAAATATTTCGTTAGTTTGACACCCTTGGTCTTTATAATAAATAAATTTTATCACTTTCAATCATGTATTTTCATGATGACAATTGGTCATGCCTATTTTTTCTTCTTCATATTTTAAATTCGGTAGAGACGGGCACAATCGTGAGATTCTTAACATGGAGGAGTATATTATCATCATCTTCGACACATGTACTTGATTTCCTTGAGTCGATGGTAGTTGAATACAAAGTATTTCAATGAATTATACTTGGTCATATAGTTGATACAACACCAAAGAAAGGCTAGCATATACTTGGAAATGCTTCGAGAGGAATTCTCTAACTTTGGGACTTGTTGACTTCCATTATTTCCACATTGTTTCCTAGTTGAATGGCACCAAATCCAACATCTATCAACTATACTTCTTATTCCAACTCAAGATTTGTTGGGGATGCTTCTCTTTCCACATATGGTTGTTTTTTTCCACACTAAGATTGGTCTAGCGATCCAACGACTTGTTTCTCATGAGGACTCTTCTGTAAGATCGATGAGGGTCTACAACATCATGTATCTTTGATTTTTTCTTTTGTATTTTATCCCTTTCGATCATTTTCAAGTAAGCCATTGGTTTGTGGAATTTCATTCTCGGTGTGGTTATTTTATTCATTCCTTCACCCAATGTGTATTCCCTTTGTCTTGTGGTTGATATAGTCCCTTTTCTTGGCATGTTTGTAGTTCTTCTTCGATGCAAGTCGACTAGGATTTATTCACTATACTTCAAGAATCTCACGAATAGTTACCCCCTATTATTGATTTGGTTCTTCATCGCGGTTGGAAATGATATCACAATCAGTCATATGAATTTGTGTAGAAAATAACCCCAATATTTTTTATTATTATTGTAGATGAATTTCAATAATTTCTCCCAATATTCTTGTTTTCTTTTCTAGTTGGTGTTGATTGGATTTCTTAGAGGGGGTATGTACTCAACAATGTGTCCAAATTCTTTTTCAAATAAATTTTTTCGCAAAAAAACTGGTACTATATGGAGAAAGATGTTGATCAATTTGTTTCAAACCTTATTTTGATGTCATCGACATATGTGTGTTCTTTGATTTATTTCTCCTCATAGAATTCATCTATGATCTTCTATATCCACTTGTATATTTTTTTCATCCATCATTGATCAATTTGGACATCAACCACTCGTCCTTTTTGAGGTTATTCATGTGGTTCTCTTAACATACTTCTTTATCTCTTTAGTTATTGCTTCTATAACTATTTTGTGACTCTTTGTGAGAAACTAATCCCTTTATTTAGTGAGAGTAAAATGGTTTCTTCTGGCATAGTTTTCCAAGTATTTTTCTAGTTTCCTCTGCCACCACTCACAATTATCCCTTAAACTCAACCTCTATGTATGCATGCGACTATCGTACAAAATCCCCAGTTCATGTGCTACACACAACGAAACCAATTTCATAATATAAGGTATTACATAAGGTAATTTACCAGTAAGCACATACACACAATATATAGAAGAACAATACAATAATATACAATAATTCATTCATAGAAAGAGAAATAGGAGAATAATAGTATTAGAGCCAACAATATGTAGTCTTTTATTATATAGATCAAACACCATTATTCTCTCCTAATACATCCATGATCACATTTATTTATACAATTCTTTAGTTGGAATGTAGTTACAATTGATCCTAACTACATTGGTTAGTTGACAGACTAAAATTTCCTAGTCGATTTCTTTTCATAGTCTATTGACAATTTACCTTAGTTGACTACTCAACCTAGTCAACTTGGTCAACTAGGCCCTCCAAAACCTCCCATGCCCCATGTTTTCCTTTCTTAGTCACCTCCTTTCATCACTTTGGGAGTGACTTGGTTTTGACTTGATTGTTATATTAGGCATTCCCTTATTCTAGATGACTTCCCCCTAGATAGGGATAAACACCACTCCCTTGGTCTCTCTCCTAAAATGTCACCCTTATTTGGTTACATTACATAGATCTCAACTACAAAATTCATTCCAAAAAGTGGACACTTTCGTCCTCTCATATTTCACCTCTTTCCCCCACTCATGCTACAAAAAGATTATTTCTATCTTTTCCCTTATTAGCTCATTGTTGACATATAACAACTTGCATTCCTTCATTGGTGTTCATTTAGTGCCACTATCCCCTACACTTACATTATTCCCTTATTGACATATGTTTCATGTTTTCTTAATTTCACCTCAACAACATTATTGCCTACATTCTCTCTTCAACTCCTTTCCAACATGATTGCCTCATTCCTTCACTCACGTTGCACCAACTATACTGCCTCTTTCTTCTTTTTCCTTCATTGGTTCTTTTTTAACACCTCTTCTTCCTACTCATTGATGCAGGAGCATCGTCAACATCAAGCGAGCATGGGGGCAAGCACCACACATTTTGAGCATATGTCAAAATTGTTTAAACTTTTGAAGAAATGGATGCGCCAAAATTAAATGTGATAGTTAAGAAGAGGCATACTTATGCATTGTATTGGACTATGAGCGATCCGCTCTCGTCCATAGTAGGTAGGAGGCATTTATGTAATTAGGTAGAATTAAATTCTAGATTTGACAGTTTTAGAAGAAAGGAGGGAAAACGGATATAAACACCCTCATTCTGCATTGTAGCATAATTATGGATGGGAAGAAGAATTTTGAGCATTGAGAAGAGAAGCAGAGAACTGTGTAGAAACACCCATGTATAGTTGTTTGGATTAATAGAAGAAATTGATTCAAGTTCATGGCGTTGTGTTTGTTCTCTGTGTATGTATGTTAAATGATATGCTCATGAGTATTTACTTCTGGTTATGCATTTGTTGTTATGTTGTTTATATGATTTCATGTGTTGAGAGTGAAATCTAAAAGGAAGAGTGAATGAGTTTCAATTGTTTCTCTAATTGAACCAGAAGATTCCTGCAAGGAGTGCAGTCGAATTGTCCGCAAGGAGTGCGTTGACAGAAGGGTTCAACTAGAGAAAGCTTTTGTTCTCATTTCCTTGAAAGTGCAGTTAGGCACAGTGTTGTGCAAAGAGTGCGCAGGCTAAGGGAAAGCCTCAGGGCTGTGAACCTGAGTAAGGAACTGAAAGACTGCTGTTGCAGGAGTGCACAGGGTTGAGAGATTTCAACACTCAGGAGAGGTTGAAGGATTTTCCACAATGAGTGCGTGCAAGAAGTTTCCAAAAAGATTGAAGTTGCGGAAAATATCAGGAGGAGTAGGTCTTCGAATTCACTGAAGGATAAGCGCAGGGAAGCTGCTATTGAAAGTCTGAGGGAAGCGTCGTAGGTTGGTGAGTAAGTGAACGAGTCTCGTGGAGAGACCCTTCGTCATTTCATGGATTGCATAAGGAAGAACGGACGGTAGAAATCCTCTGAGGAGATTTCGCAAAGTTTTGAGGGCTGTTAGATCTTGCGGAAGTGCAGGGAAGTTATCAGTGCAAGCATGAAGAGGTTCGAAGCTCAGGAGGGGCAGATTCGTTGATCAGTGCCATAGGAGCCGTCGGATCTACACGTGATATCGTGTATCGGGAATTTGCAAGACGAAGCTCCAAATTTGTGTAACAAGAATTGGGATATCACGAGTAGCGATATCCCGACGAGCCCAGAACCATTCATTGTTGAGGACGCGTGTCAGGAGATCCAAGGAAGTCGGGGTTCAGAGAATCGGGGTTTTCAAGGACCAAGAACTCGTGCAACTCGGAGTCGAAAAACGCGATATCCTGATGGGGGAGTCATGTGGGCCACAACAGGCTTAGTGGAATACAGGTGGCATATGATATCGGGGATTGGGAAAAGGCAAGTCCCGAATCCGTTGACATTAGGATTCGCGATCCTGCAAACTCTGAAGTCTCGATAGAAGTGACATAAGTAAATGTCCACGTGTGCGTCAGCATTTCAGCGTGTTGCGTATCGGGAGTTGGTAAATCATAATGCTTGATATCACGAGTAGCGATATCATGATAAGGAAAATCCCGACAAAGCAGAAGTCCCGACAGGAAAGATAAAGTCAGCGTTGACTCGCCATTGGGTCTCGAGGATTCGAGAGCCCAGTGATCAACAGTGAAATTGCAAAGTCGTGAGTTCCGATTCCCCGATAAGTAAAAGAAGGGGGTTCGCTTTAAGAGAACTGTGGGTGCAGAATTCCCGATAGGGAATTAGAAGAACCTTGGAGTTCTTCGGGCCGAGTAAGAAGAGAAGGTCCTGTGAGCGGACGTGCCCTGGGTGGCGCGCCTGCATCAAGTGGTATCAGAGCGGGAATATTTTCTTTTCTTTCTGTAGCAGAGAAGAAGAAATTCACCATGCCGCCGAAGAGAAGAAATAGACAATCACCCGATCCAGAGGAGGAAAGGGAAATTCCTAGAGGAAGGGGTAGGCAAGTGCAGAATCCAGAAGTGGAAAGAGACCTGCATAACTTACGTTCTATGATTGTGGATATGGGGATAAGAGAAAGGTGAAAAGATGATGCAGGAGATATCAGTGAATCCGAAAATGAAGAGGATATTGGACATGGAGAAGAATAAATCCCAGCAGAGGATGCAGCAAATGAGCGCTTACTCAAAGCTATTGCAAGAATGGGTGAAAAAGTGAAGATGGACATTCTAGTTTTTGAGGGAAATCTGGATGTAGAAGAGATGCTGGATTGGATTAGAGCTCTAGATACTTACTTCGACTATGAATATGTCGAAGTGGACAAGTAGGTCAGGCATGCCGTCACGAGATTAAAGGGACATACATCCTTGTGGTGGGATGAACTACAAGCTAACAGGCATTGCCAAGGCAAGCAGAAAATTAAGAGCTGGGACAGGATGATTGCAAAGATGAAGGCAAAATTCATTCCCAGAGATGATCAAATCAATCTATTCAGGAGGATGCAGAACCTGAGACAGAAGCTAATGACAGTAAAGGAGTATACTGAAGAGTTTTACAGGTTGAATATGAGGGCAGGTCATCGCGAAAGCAATGACAAAAAAGTGGCCAGGTATATGAATGGCGTGAGATCGGAAGAGCGGTTCAG
>CBVK0100043487.1:0-34481 GCA_900067695.1 Picea abies | reverse complement strand
ATCTCAACGTCTTGCTTTACGTCATAACAATCAAGCTGGAAGCAAGATACTAGACTGGCTTTACGTCACAGCTTCTCAAGCTGGAAGCACAGTACTATTCTCATCTCAACGTCTTGCTTTACGTCACAACACTCAAGCTTGAAGCAAGATACTAGACTGGCTTTACGTCACAACTTCTCAAGCTGGAAGCACAGTACTAGTCTCATCTCAACGTCTTGCTTTACATTACAACACTCAAGCTGGAAGCAAGATACTAGACTGGCTTTACGTCACAGCTATCCAGTTGGAAGCACAGTACTAGTCACATCACATCGTCTTGCTTTACGTCACAGCACTCAAGCTGGAAGCAAAATACTAGACTGACTTTACGTCACAGCTATCCAGTCAGAAGCACAATACTAGTCTCATCTCATTGTCTTGCTTTACGTCATAGCACTCAAGCTAGAAGCAAGAGATGTCTCATCACAGCAACTACTCCCCCTTTCGAGGAAGGTCCTTTCAGATTATACCAAGCTTATCTCGAAGGTGCTCAAACTTTACATGAGATAGAGGCTTGGTCAACACATTAGCAACCTGTTCATCCGTGCTAACGTACTGGAGCTTTAAGGCTCCTCTCTGCACCTTGTCATAGATGTAATGATAACGAATCTCTATGTGCTTCGACCTGTCATGGAATACAGGATTCTCTGTCATCTTTATGCAGCTCTAGTTGTCACATAGGATCGTGGTTGCTTCCATCTCTAGGTCAAATAGATCGGCCAACAACTTTCGAAGCCATATAGCTTCGCAGCTGGCAGAACATGCAACAATGTATTTTGCTTCCGCTGTGCTGAGAGCAATGCTGGATTGCTTCCTATTCTGCCACGAGATCATGGCTGATCCCAAACTGAAACAACATCCTGAAGTGTTTTTCCTATCAGAAACACTTCCTGCCCAATCTGAATCAGTGTACTCATTCAATGTGAAATCATGATCTCCATCATAACTGAGACCACAATCTAATGTACCCTTAAGGTACCTCATCACATGTTTTGCAGCCACAAGGTGAACATGTCTGGGTTCTTCCAGAAATTGACTCAAAGTGTTCATGACAAAACAAATATCTGGTCTGGTGTTCGTTAGGTACATCAACGATCCAATAATCTGTTTATACAGTGTGTCATCAATCAATTATGATGAAGTATAGACCAACAACTTCAGCTCTGTTTCCATGGGTGTATTCATGGGCTTGCACTCTAACATGTCGAATCTCTTCAAGATTTCGACTGCATACTTCCCTTGGTTAAGGAAGATCCTCTCTGGACTTTGCCATACCTCAAGACCTAAGAAATAGTGCATTTGGCCAAGGTCTTTCATCTCAAATTCTGAAGCGAGTCTCTTCTTACATTCAGTTATGAGCTTTTCTTCTCTAGTTAAGAATAAGTCATCCACATATAGTAATAGTATTACTGGCTCATCGTTCATAAACTTGAAGCAGAGGTTAGAATCTGCTTTAGTCTTGGTAAAGCCCAAGCTCGTTAGAAATCTGTCTATCCGGCCATACCAAGCTCTAGGGGCCTGCTTCAATCCGTACAACGCTTTCTTCAACTTGCAAACATGAGACTTCCTATCTTCAACTTCAAATCCTTGAGGTTGCTCTATATACACTTCCTCTTTGATAACACCATTTAGGAAAGATGTCTTTACATCCATCTAGTGTAACTTCCACTTCATCTTAGCTGTAAGGGCTATGATGGTTCTGATCGAAGTGTATCTGGTTACATGAGCGAATGTTTCTTCATAGTCAATGCCTTCTTTTTTAGAAAAGCCACGAGCTACAAATCTTGCTTTATACTTCTCAATACTTCCATCTGCAACATGTTTTATTTTGAAGAGCCATTTGGACGATACCACATCCTTGCTATTTGGTCTGGGAACTATTTCCCATACATTGTTCTTTATTATGGATTGGTATTCTTTTGTCATGGCATCTGCCCATTCTTTCTTCTGAATGGCTTCTTCAAAGCAGGTAGGCTCCTTTTCTAGGAGATCACACATTAAAGCCATATAACTGGAGAATGGCTTAGGTATCTTCACATGTCTCGTGGTTCCTTCGGGAACACCATATTTCTCTCCATATTGAATAAGCTCTCTAGCCCAAGCTGGCTTTCTTTTATGGAGGATCGTCATCTGAGGAGGTTCTTGAAACTATGCTACGTCATGATCTTCTAGAATTTCCTCATTAGGGGAAGTTACGACTTCCCTCACTGGTTCAATAGCTATGGGAACCTCCCTCACTGATTCTGCAACTCTGGGGATTACGGGTTCCTCTTCATATACCTCTTCAAGCTGGCATTTTCTTGATTTCTTGAGCACTGCATCTTCATCAAAGGTCACATCCCTGCTGATCTCAATGTGGTGGTGACCTGGTATATAGATCCTGAAGGCCTTGGAGACCTCACAGTATCCCACAAATATTCCCTTCTTTCCTGAGGGTTCCAGCTTGTTTCTTTTCTCTTTCGGCATATGTATAAATACTGGGCAACCAAATATTTTGAAATGGCTTACCTCTGGCTTCTTTCCGGTGAACATCTCTTCCGGGGTCTTGAACCCAAGTGCATTATGGGACAATCGGTTTTGCACATATACGACTGTCATTGCTGCTTTTGCCCATAAGCACATAGGAAGATCTTGATCGTGGATCATGGTCTTCACGGCTTCCATTATCGTTCTGTTCTTTCTTTTAGCCACACCATTTTGTTGAGGATTATAGGAAGTAGTGAGTTCCCTCTTGATCCCAACATCTTTACAGAAGTTCACGAACTCTTTTGAGGTGTATTCTCCTCCATTATTCGACTTGAGTATCTTGATCTTTCTTTCAGAAAGATTCTCTATCAAGGCTTTGAATTCCTTGAACTTGCTGAACACTTCATCTTTAGATTTCAAAAAATACACCCAGATTTTACGAGAATAATCATCAATGAATGATACATAGTATACATACCCACTAATGGAGGACGATGGCATTGGGCCACACACATCTGAATGAATGAGTTCTAGGACTCCTTCTGCTTTGCTGTCTGTCTTCGGAAAAGGGTTTTTGATGTTCTTCCTTTGTGCACATCCATTGCATACGCCTTCATGGTCAACCTTGATTTCTGGTAAACTTGTGCCCGCTTTGCATATGTATGGTGGTGCCTTGTAGTTAATGTGAGCTAATCTTCTATACCAAAGTTCACATGGATTCTCAATGGCGTGGGTCATGGCAGCTTCTGAGTGACCCTTTAGCTTATGCAAGCCACCTTCTTCTTTTCCAATGATGATTGCTTCATTTATGGTCTCTCCTTTAGCACGTTGCCTTCTGCAACCTTCACTATAGCTTCCTCAAGGTTATTACCTGTGACCTGAAGCAAGGTCAACAAAACAACAAGTAAGAATAATATCCTTTTGATAATATAAAGCAATAGCACGAACAATCATAACAGTAGCTCCTTTAGAGCTATCACTTGTAATTTGTCTGAAGCAAAGATTAAAGGTAAGGAATACAATACGAAATGAGGTCAACACTCTCATAGTGTTGTGATCAAACATGGCAACCTGGAACTAACACATGAGATTCTTCCTAGAGGAGGTGTTAGTTGTATCAGACAAATGATTACGTTAAGCATTTACCTCTATATGCTCACATGCTATCAAGTATGATACTTTACAAAGACTGTTATCTCAACTATAGTCATCAACTTGTCATGTGTACCTTTGAATCTTATTAACTTGATTAATCAAACCTGGAGCCTTGTCCTCAGGAATGAGTGCTTGCTTTTCTTCCAAGTCTCCTTCACTCGAGATGACGAGTGCTTTCTTCAACCTGTCTTCTGTACTAAGACAATATGCTATCTTGACAGAAGGTTGGGTTAGAGGATAAGTTCTATGATCTCAACTTTTAATCCATCTAATACCTTGACTCAGAAAAGGTTAGAATGAAGGTCATAGCTACAACATGCAACATTGATCAATATAACAAATGGATGCATATCAAAATAATCACACCTGGGTTGCATCATTCCTCTGAATGTGTTGGATCTTGAGATTCTTTTGGATCTATGGCAAGAGATCCCTTCTCCTGCAAATACTCTTTAAGTTTAACCATTTAAACATATCTTAGTACAAACCTCTGATAGTATTTGCAGGTAGTGGCACCATCTGGCAGTAGCGGTAATCATTACCAACTCTTAAAAACTTCAAGGGTGATTGCAACTAGTACTACAACTGGTTTTGAGACTGCAACTGCAACTGCAACTTAGGGTTTTATGAGGAAACCCTAATTTTTCAAACTTCAAAATTTGAAATTCTGATCCAGGGGATAGATGCGCTGAGCTGAGGCGAGTAAGCTGGTGCAGTCACATTTCTGAAAATCCAACTTTTACCCCCTCAAACTTGATCTGCAGATTTCTGGACTGGTGCTTCTGGTTTTCTGGTACTTCTGGTACTCTGGTACTTCTGGTACTTCTGGTACTCTGGTTTTCTGGTACTTTGTGAAACAAGGGTTTCACTTTCCGGGAGATCTAGCCACCGAAAAGGTGCACTGAAGGTGCCAAAATGATCCTTGAGGGAGGGCACACTTTTCTAGATGGTTTCAGGGCTGAAATACCTCACCAACAAAAATCCCTAATTTGCATGTACGACAACAGTGACGTTTTTAACTTTTCTCTTGTGAAAGATGCTCTCTTCAGCTTGGCTCTGATACCATGTTAATATTTAAGCCATTATTATAGTTCTTTGCATTTCAATAGATAACAATAGCATAAGATAGAATCACTGAGAAATACACAATCACAAGAGACACATTATTTACCCTGGGAAGCCCTCATGGGGTAGAAAACCCAACAAAACTTCTTTAATATAGATAGCCAATACAATGCCAAGAGATAACTCAAACAAGTACAGAAAGTCCTCTCCCAAAGATGTGCCTCTCTCTCTCTCTCTTCTCCAACTGCAGCTCCGAAACTTGTCTCTCAGTGAACAAGTGAGTGTATGTCTAAGTGAGGTGCTAGCCTCCTTATTTATACAAGTCTGGCATGTGTGGAAGTGTCTCTTCACTGGTAGGGTTGACTTCTCAATCTGGGTGGTTATAGCCACCTTCAATATATTCTGGGGCCTCTTTAATATATTATGTGGCCGACTTCGTATTCTGCCTATTACAATTACATTTTGACCAATCCGCAAAAGGGGATTTGGTCCTTTACAATAGCCGACATGATCAATCCGCAATGGGGATTGATCCAATGAATAAAATATCAAATAATAATCAGAATACACTTTGTAGTTACATTATTTCAACAAGGTGTAGGCACAAGATATTATTTACAACAAATGAAATTATACACAAGAGAATAAGCTTCAAAGAACTCACCAAAAATGCTAGAAAAATGAAGGAGAAGGGTGAGATTTTTTACCAACCCAAAGGAAGGACCTTTGGGAGTGTTGTGTGACCAAAAGTGGGTTGCAAAACCCCTTAACCTGATGAGAACCTGCAAAAACCAACAAGCTATTGCTTGTTGGAAATGCTGCACACAACAAGAAAAGTGAAGAAAATTTTTAGTTTTTAGGGCATAAATTTTTCACATAAAAGTTTAAAGTGAAAATTTGAATTTTTTGATCTATCTATGAAGGTTAGCAAACTGAAATAATGGAATGATAAGAACAGAAATTTAGATCAGCAAAGAGAATGGAGTTTGAGAGAGTATTGAGGGTAGACTCCTCCTTGAGGCTATTCCAACAAAACCCTAGAGGCAAACTTGCAAAATTTCAAGCAAAACATGAGGGATTCAAGTAGATAATATGATTGAATGAGCTAACAATCTAAAATACTTTAAACCACTAGCCACCCAACATATATAGATCAACAATAATACTATTTGTTTAACCTACCCAAGTAAAATACTTTACCCAAGAGATCTACTCAATACAACACAAGATACCAAAGTCACAACATCACCTCATGTGCAAGAATAAACAAGAGTACTCTTTGTTGCTTCAAAATCCTCCAAAGTTTATTTATTGATCCAAAAGGGAAAGTCTTGAAACAATGAATTGCTCCAAAACCCTCAAGAGCAAAAGAGTGGATGCAAGATGGAAAAGGAGAGAGAGATGAGATGGAGATCAAGTAGCATAACCTTAGCTCAAGATATGGCGAATAAATGAGTGAGGGAGGGGTTCTATTTATACTTGGGAAGACAAAGCTACCCCTCTTGGATGAGTTACAAGTGTCACACATCAAAGAAAAATCACTTTTAGGGTTTTGGTAAGTTAGGGTTTTGGCATAGATTGATGAAGTGGAAATGAGTTGGAATGAGTTGGCAAGGCTTTGATAAGTGAAATGATGAGTTGTAGGGTCTAGGGAGGCACACCAAGGGATATAATAAGTCTCCCATTAATTAATTTATTATTTTTTCACTTTTTGGAGACTTTCTAGAAGGGAGGCACACCACTCTAGGAAAAGTGACGTTTTTACTTAATGGCTAGGTGAGGGGGTGATGTAAGGGTTGGAAAAGGTTAGGAAAGGTTAGGAAAGGTTAGGAAAAATCTCTTACCTTTATCCATCTTTACATCACCCTTTTAACTCAAAATTACAAAAATGACATTTTATCAATGTCATGACTTAGCAATTAAAATTGTTATTTTGACTGACTAAGACTCTTGGTGGACAAACACCTAGCAAAAGTTGTCCGACTGAGCTGAAACTTGGTCCAAGGGTGTAGGGGATCTCATTCCATTTCTTTTGAGCACAAATACCCCTATCAAAAGTCCAAGGACCTAGTTTTTTACATTTTTTGCTCAAAAATAATTAAACCTCCAAACTTAAGAAAATTTAATTAAAAATTAATTAATTAATTTTTTTTTATCTAGACTCGTCGGAATTCTGCGAAACTTTCTAAGATGTCATACATGGTCATTTACATCATTCCTAAACAATAGTTACCAGAGGATAAGTCCATTAGAACGCCCTTCACCACTTTGGAGGAATTATTGCTGGTGTGAGGGAAAAACTCAAGGGAAATTAATAAGGCTGAAAAGCCCAATTAATAACCTGCGGATAAAAAACCCTCAGTGAAAGGAACTCTCCCAATGAATCCATCCCAAGGTAACTGACCTAACTATGACCCATGCAGACCTATTACATTATTAACCCACACAGGGGTGCAAAAATTCCATTTACAAAAATACGTGCTGGAGGCATAAATTGCCCAGTAGAACCAAAATGTTTTCGACACATTAGCATCTGATGATGCATATCTTCATGGCACATGGAGTTGACCCCCTAGTTGGACAGGTGGTCAACAATTCCCAAAACGGGTACATCAAGGGAAACACGGTATAAAAAATTATATATATATGTGTGTGTGTGTGTGTATGTTTCTAGGTGTTCTTGTTTTAGAAACTTGTAGATGTTTCCACGTTTCATGCAACATAGCCATGGAGGCTATGCCCTTGAAGAGCATGCAAAAGTAGTTATAACCTCACATCAAAAACCAATATAATAATCCCCAAATAGAGTGCATCCTAGGAGGATGTGCCCCAAAGGTAGTTATGCCTTCATAATTAAATGTGCGAAGAATCAAGAAGCGTGGAGCGCTCCCCTAGATGAGGGGTCAACAATCTTGAGAAACCAATCCTCATGCCTAAAATAGAAGAAGTGGTTAAGATGCTTTCTCCAAGAATATAGCCAACTCGTCCCTCAAGAAATACCATGCAAGAAGGTCCACTTTGGTTGTTATAACAACCTCCAAGAGAGGGACAACCTAGGAGAATGTGCAAAGGCATAGATCCACGTGAAATGACGAATCCTCCTCAAAACATGAGCCATAAGTGGGACAACCTAGGAGAATGTCCATCAAGCCAATCTGAACAAGATCCAAAACCACGTGTTGTAAGGAGAAATCATGTGCCAAAACCATCAACTGACTGCTAAAACCACGGGTACAAGAGGAAGGCGACCTAAGAGATTGTGCCAAAGTGGAACACCTTCAATAAATTTCCCAAAAATCTATGGAATAGCTCATATAATTGAATAGCAAGACATAAAATTAAGGGAAACCATGTAATCACACCAAGCCACCAATGCACAACATCAAGGAGCAACTGATAATCTATATTACTAAAGAAAACCCTTAGTTCATGGGTATTCGATCAATGAATATGCTAGAGGTCAATCAAAAGTGCATTATGCCAATCAAAACCCATGAAGGTACTCAACATTCTACCAAATTCCACATGTTCAAGATGCAAGCCTCCAAAATGTGAGATGATGATGCCAATAAAAAATAAAATAATCCACAAATAATATGCATCCAAGACCACAGAAATATGACTCCTAAGCCACACAACCTCCGAATGCAACCTGGAAAGACCTCATGCAATATGAGGGGTAACAACCAGAATTTCAGAACCCCAAAAGCCCTAATTTCACACTCTAATACCAACTAATATGGACCAGAGGTGGAGCAAGGTGAGAAGAGCCAAAGGATATTCTAGGTGAGTGGAAAGACACCAAGCCCGCTCTTGAGAATCAAAGATTGTATTCTCAACTATCTTTTGATGAAAAGTCTAATAGCAATTGGTGTGTGCTCTGATGCAGTGAACATGGAAGTAAGAAAATAAGAACACACATGCACAAAAGACACAATGTAGTACGTACAAGATAAGCATAAGGGGCATGAAATGCATGCACACTTGGCTTCTAAATATAACTCATCCAAATAAGGGAAATAGGATGAGGATAAAACAAAAAGGACCCTTTTGACGAAGTTTGTCTCCATATTTGTGATTGAATCATTGAATTATATCTGTTACCTCTTCTCCTATAAACCTCGGTAATCAAGTCCTTGCTTGATGGTGCATCCTTTATAGTGTTCTTTTCTCTTTATTCCATGGTAGGGATTCTACTGTTGAATGCAGTTTATTGTCATTATATGACTGAAGTGATGGAATATAAATAGTCTCGTTTGGGTCTCTAAGGCAATTGGGTATACTTTTCTATATCTGTTAGGTTTTATAGTTATTTAGAGTTTTTTCATTGAAATTTGAAACATTGTACATCTCTTGAAACAGCCAGAGAAACTATTTTATAGGAATGAAAGCCTTGTTTCAAGTGAAGCAGTTGCTGGAACCCGTGCTCGAGGAAATAATAGCATGGAGGATTTACAGATTGGACTGGATTTGCTGTACAGGTATCCTCGTCATTCTAGGATCTTGCCACTGGATGTTTCTGTTCTGTTAAATTAATGCAGCATTAGTTTGTTAAACGAGTATCTTGTGACATCTAATTTTTATTTTATTGACACTTTGCAGTTTTTCTTTCCTTGCAGGGCATTATTTCTAGCAATGACATACTAGTTAATCCACTTTACTGAGCCTATTATTCTCTAAATGTTATTTGTAGTCTTGTCAGAGGCCTATGTTGAGTAAAAAATGCTCAACTGCTTTAGAATGTTGTTCTTTAAGAGAAAAACTGTATGCTATGTTGAAAAAAAATGAATAGAAAATTTTTGTTAGACAGATTATGAAATGCCCAAGGCTGATTAAATTATTGTATTAAATATGGTGCCTTGTCATACTATGATCGTTACAGATACATCTGCAATATATCGACAATAGATGCACAATCAGAAGTTTGTTGTTCTGAACAATAAAGATTTTATTTTCATTTTCCTGCCTTGTTCTGTATAATTTTTCTAATTAATCTTCTCCTTTATATTCCTATTGTTGCAGCTCTAAAGATCACCATGAATTTGAAATAGTTAAAGAAATGATCAAGGAGAAGATGGAGGTATGGGTCTATTATTAATACAGTCACAGTTAGCAAATTATCTTCATAGACAGTAGAGTTGGTAGATGTGGGTTTCATCTTTTTCCTTAGCAAAAATTGACTCGCTTATTTAAGGTCATGGACCATATGTGTCTTTCTTTACTTCAGTTTAATTATTTCTTTCCTTTTCGTTCCTTTGAATCATTTCGCCTTTTTATTTTTTAGATTCTCTCTTTGCCTGAAGCTATTCAATTTTGAAGGATCTACATCTCCATTTATGTGCTGATCTATGAAGTTTCATTTGATTGCAGACAATTTGCAAATATGTCAGTGTGGAGTCTGAGAAAAGCCTTATCAAGCAGGCAAGGGTGCAGCATTTATATGCCCGTTTGATAGGTGAACTAAAAGATGAAGCTGGTGAAGTAAGAATCTACTGTTTCTTAATGTTTATTGGGGAATGTTAAATATATAATTCTTTAGAACAGCCTTGTTGTTTTCTTAAATATTGTTTGAGTTTATGCTTTTAAATAGCAGCTAATATCTTTTCTATGCAGTTTTCTCTTTTGTCTTTACTTCATCCAACCCCAGCAGTTTGTGGGCATCCACGAGAGGCTGCACATCATTTTATCAGTCAGAATGGTAGGTTAACTGTATCTGAACTCTCAGACTTTTAGTAGAACATCTGTGTTGACCTATTAGATTACCAAAAGATAAATTTTCCTCTTAAGATACGTTCAGTTCTTGGAATGGTTGTTTGATTTTAGATTTTGTAATTAGTTTTTAGTTGTGTTCAGGCATGTTCCAAATAGTCTAAGACCTGAATGATCATGTGATCAACTTGGTTTACTGTTTGCTGGTAATTTTTCTTTATTGCTTGGTTTTCTCACTTTTTAATTCATGCAAGATTTCATCTAATTTTTATTTTTTTATCAAGATGTAGCCATGCATATTTTTTTATCGAACCTTGGTTTTGCTGATGTTTTGCTCTGTTAACTAAGTGGAAGGATATTAAAAAGACAAAAAGTACAGATTTTTTCATATTACAATGCTGATTATAAAGAATGTGTAATGTCCCCACTTTTGGACATCATTATATTACAGAGTGTTATGCTGACCCAAGTAGCCAGATGGGTGTGATAGCGAGTATAGGAGCTATTGAGGGGTTTTATTGGGCCCAACTTGCATCGTTCATCATATTTCATCATCAGGATCTATTCCGCACAGCATGACTTTGGTTCCGTTGCATTCTGATGATATCCGTAATTTTGAGTTATTATGGGTTATATTTTAATTAAATTCACTAAGAAGGTCATATTGGGCATAATACTTGGAGGAACCTCTTAGTGTAATAGCTCATTGGAATCAGGAGGAATAGCACTACATGATTAAATGATGAGAAGTGACTTTCAGTGGCTGGAGAAGCCATAAGGATGGATAAATAACTTTTTAGAGATAAAATGATTAACTAATTAATAAAAGTGTTTTAATTAAGGAATAATAAAATAAAGTAAAAAGTCACTTGGAGAGAAAAGGTGAACAGGGAGGATAAAAGAGAGATAGGGGTTTCTATTATCTCATTATGTTGTTTATCATTTTGATGTCTGGCTTCTTGCTATAGAGCCCATGCACTTGGGGGTTTTGAGGGTTTTGACTGAACAAACCCTAGAGATCAGCTCGGTGGTGAAAGATCCCACCCAACTTGGTCCAAGCTTGGTCACGGAGGTGAAAGATCCCTCTCTCACCATTCTACATCAGTTCTATCTCAGTCACAGGTGGATTCTACAATAGTTACAGGCTCAGAAGAGAAGTGGTGCACATCATTGAGGGTTTCCAGGAGGAGGGCACACTAGAGGAACTAGATCCATTCGATTTGGCCAAGGAGAAGGAGATTTAAAGGGTTTTTCTATTGAGATAGCTGGGTAGAGGCCATAGCGCCCTTCTTGGCCTATCTTGGGTGTGTTATGGCTGAGCATTGATTTATTATGAGTGTGGCACGATTCTCCTAGTGAAGGGCGCATTGCAGAAAGCGAGTTTGTTCATCTGAGGGATCTAAACACTTCCGATTAGCAAGAAACTCATCCTAGAGGTTTCTAGTGGCTTAATCTACATTCTGGGAGATTTTGGAGTGATTTGAAGCACAGGAAGAGGAGGGCCGAAATCTAGGGTATCTACAACCACCAGGGTAGTGCGCAACTCAACTAGTTTGAGGGATTTCCACTACAGAGGACAAGGATCTCATCTTGTCATTCATCTCTTGCAGCTATTTGGCCTTTGGAGGCTTGTATCTTCTCCTCTTGGACTTGCTTGAGGGTTATTGTCATTCTTTTACTAGATCTTAGCTATATTGTACTGGATCTGCAGATCTATTGTATCAGGATCTGCAGATCTATTGTATCAGGATCTGCTACTATTATGAATAATATTAGATCTGAGGTATTTGTGTTATTTTCTTGAGTTTCTTCTATTGTATCTTGTTGTGTACATGTTGTTGGATGCATTACTATCTGTTGATTGCCTTTTCAACTAGGGGATCAACTCCATGTGCCATGAAGATATGCATCATCAGATGCTAATAGGTCAAAGACAGTTTGGTTCTACTCGACAATTTATGCCTCCAGCACAAAATTTTGTAAACGGAATTTCTGCACCCCTGCGTGGGTTAATAATGTAATAGGTCTGCATGGATCATAGTTAGGTCAGGTACCTTGGGATGTTTTCATTGAGAGAGTTACTTTCACCGAGGGTTTTTAACTTTTTTATCCTCAGGTTATCAACTGGGCTTTTCAGCCTGGTTGATTTCCCATGAGTTTTTCCCTCACACTTGCAATAATTCTCCAAAATGGTGAACAACGTTCTAATGGTCTCATCCTTTGGTAGCTATTGTTTAGGAATGATGTAAATGACCATGTTAGACATTGTGGAAAGTTTCGCGGAATTTCGTCGAGTCTAGATAGGTTTTTTTTAATTAATTAAATTTAATTAATTTCCCTAAGGTTGGGATTTTAATTATTTAATTAATTAAATGTTTTTGAGCAATTATTGTAAAAACTAGGTCTTTGGGCTTTTGATAAGGGTATTTGTGCTCAAATAAACTGGAAAGGCACCCCCTACACCCATGGACCAAGTTTCAGCTCAGTCGGACAAGTTTTGCTAGTCATTTGTCCACCCGGAGTGTCGGTCAGTCAAAACAACAATTTTTATTGCTAAGTCATTTTTGTAATTTTTGTAAAATTGAGTTAATGGGTAAATTTAAAGATGGAAAAAGGCAAGAAGAGACTTTCCAAACCTACCCAACCCACTTCCTAACCATCACACACCCCCTCACCCATTCACTCACTCTTTTATCCACGCCCCCTAGGGGGATTTGCGCCCCCCTTCACCCATAAACCTTAGAAAACTCCATTTAAATGTTTTGTGGGCCCCTCCCATCACTAGTGCACCCCTCCTAGCCTACCACATCAGCTTTAGCTTGTCCCCACACTCCACATCATTTGCCACATCATCAATCCTCACCAAAACCCTAAGTGGTGCGCCCCCCTCCTTGAGATTCTCTCCCTTGCTTGGTATTTGACACTTGGATCTCATCCAAGAGGGGTGAGTTTGCCTCTGCAAGCATAAATAGAGCCTCTCCTCACTCATTTCTACACCATTCTTTGAGCTAGTGTTACTATACTGGAATTTCACCCCACTCTTTTGCTCTTGCCATCTTGCCAATTCACTCATATGCTCTAGAGAGTCTTGGAGCAACTTGTTGCTGCAACACTCTCACTTGGATTAATAAATCTTTGGAGGATTTTGGAAACACCAAGAGTATTCTTGTTGCATTCTTACACATGAGGTGACTTTGTGGTGTTCAAGTTTTTGTATAGTATTGAGTAGATCTTTGGTAAAGTAGTTTACTAGAGTAGATTAACAAAGAGTATTCTTGTTGGTTTATACTTGTTGGATAGCTAAGGGTTTGAAGTATTTCATATTGTTAGTCTATTCAAGCTTGTTATCTATTTCCATGCTTCACATTTTATCTTGAGTTTTGCAGGTTTACTTCAAAGAGATTGTTGGGAAAGCCTCAAGAACGAGTCTTCCCTCAAAGCCTTCTCAAACTCCTAGCTTATTTAATCCTATATTTCTGCACTCATTTCATTTATATTTCAGTTTAATAACCTTCTTAGATAGGTCATATATGTTTACATTTCACTTGGAGATTTTATGTGAAAATTTTTTGCATAAAAAACATAAATTTTTCTTAACATTGTTGTGTTGTGTAGCATTTCCAGCAAGCATTTGCTTGCTGGTTTTTATAGGTTCTTACCAGAAACAAGGGGATATAATGCTCAAATTCATCCATACAACACTTCAAAAGCTTCCACAATAGTTGGGTAACTTTCCCCTTCTCTTTCTCATCTTTTCTAGCATTGTAGCAAGCCCACGGGAAGTTCCCCTGAGGCTTGCATTCTCTTGTATCTTTTTTGCTTTCTTGTATTTCATTTCAGCAAGTTTTAGTTGCCTACACCTTGGGAGAGTGATTGGCCAAGCCAACCCCCCAAAATCGTTGGGCTAGATTTTAGTTTTCTTTTGAGCAATTTTTTTTTTCTTGCCCCACTTGTCCACAAGACAAGGTTGCGTGGCTAGCATGATAATAATCATTTAAGTCTTTTCTTTTCAACCCTCTTTGGCACAACATTGGTAGGCTTGTCTCCACCTTGTGCCATTGTGAGTGGTTTGCTTTATTTCAAGTTTTGCTTAATAAATAATGTCCTACACCTTGGGAGAGTAACCTCCAAAATCGTATGGCTAGGATGTTATTTATGTGTTGATGGTTTATATGGTTCAAATTGATTAAAATGCTCTAGAGTAATCATCATATGTTATATCATCTTAGTTTAAGCCCTTAAGACATATTTCCACTTACATGCTTTAGTTTTATTCTTGCAAATATTTCACTCTTTAGTAGGGTGTCTCAAATGGAGTAGATTGCATGGTTAAACAATATGTCTTGAAGCAATCCTATTTCTTGGGCACACATAACTTTCATGCTTTCATTTTGTTTATGGATATGTGAATGGTGTAGGACCTAAATCTTATTTTCAGCAAGTCTTTATCTACTTAACACATTTCATACATTGAATAGCACACATGGTTAAGTGGTTATAGTTTCCTCATTTTGCTGTAATTGTTGACAAGTTGTTCTTGTCTTTTACTTGCTCATTTCCTTTCAAGTTCATATTCACACATGGTTAAGTAAATGATGATGGAATAGATGCTTCAATTTCAGGTTTTTCATATGTTTTAGATGTATATATGCTCTCTTTCCTAAATCTGCAGCACACTTCATAGTAGTCACTTTAAGTTTCGGTTTTGAGCATAAATCACTATTTTTGGGCACTTAAAAGTCATCTAAAACACTCACAACACACCTTAAGACTTACCCATAAGTCATAATAACGTTTTTGACCAACTAGGACAACCTAATTCCACCATCTTCACCATCTAAAACGGGTTTGAGGAAAACAACGGAGGGTAGTGGCAGGGGATTGTCTCGTGGCACACCAGGTGTGTGTCCTCTCCGGGAAGTACTCTTACTGTCAGGGCTGACCGTGAAAGCTAGGGTGGGCCTCGTTGCCTTACTATCTTGAGCATCCGACAACCATTTGGCAACAGGAGGAGGAGGTTTAAGGTTCAAACACTTAGTTAGGGGGAGGGCAAGTAAAATTTATTTAATCTTTAAACAACTCCTAACCACTTAGTCTCCTAGACAATCTTTATTTTTGGCATATCCTTTGATGATTGTTTAGAAGTCTATCTTGCAAGTACTTTTATTTTCATCAATCTTTCATGCAATCTTGTGGTTTGAATATCTAAGTGTTTTATTTCTTGAGCATTAAGTTTCCAAGTATTTACATCTTTATTTTATGTTCTTGTGGTGTGATTCAAGAAGAAGTTGAGTATCCCATTTGGGAGGCATCATCTTGTTGAATCTTGAGTGCTTTAGTGGTTGCCATTGAAAAACAGTCCAATAGAGTAAGTGCTATTGGGGCATGCTTGGCCTTATGTGATTGATCTTAACTTTGATATCTTTTAAGTCTCACACTTTGGCACCTTTAATCTTGTTCATTTGTGTCTTGTGTATATCTTGTATGCTTGTAGCATTTCTTATTCATTGTGTAAGTAATTGTATCTTTGTTGTGGAATAATTGTAATCTAGTTTTACTTGTAATCTTTTGTAATTGAACCCCCTCAAACTTAGTTGACCCCTTGTCCAACATTTAGGCACTAGTCTTAGTTGACTTAGGGAAGGGTTTGCTTGTCATTGAATAAACTTGCACTTTGCATTGGTTGCCTTAGCATCATAGGTTAGTATTCCCCCCAAACCTCTAACAAATTAAAACCAACTCCTAGAACATAAACGTTAAATCACATCTAGTAACTAGGGTCTACCCCCCGCGGCTTCCCTAGGAGTAAACCTAGAAGGAAGAGGTTTCAGTCAAGGTGACAGTGTGGACTGTGAACCTAGGCATTGTGCCTCCAAGGACACACTAAGTGAGTTGGACTTTGCTCACATTTGCAAGTGTGTATTAGGACGACAACATCTTTGGCGCCTGTTGCCGTCCTAATGCACACTTGCAGACGTGAGCTAAGTCCTGCTCACTTAGTGTGCCCTCGGAGACACAATGTCTAAGTTCCAGCCCACACTGTCACCTTGACTGGAACTTCTTCCGTCTAGGCTTACTCCTAGGGAAGCCAAGGGGGGTAGTCCCTAATTACTAAGTTAATTTTAGGTTGGGGTTCCAGGAGTTAGTTTTAATTGACTACAGGCTGAAGGGGGAAAACTAGCCTATAATGATCAAGCAGCAATGCAGAATGCAAGTCCAAACTATATGACAGTCAACCCTTTTCCTAAGTCAGCTAGACTAGTGCCTACTGTTGGGCAAATGGGGTCGACTAAGGCCTGAGGGTAGTTAAGTACAGCAAAGTGAAACAAGTAAATCAGACTGAACTACCCCAAACCACAAGCTGCAAAGAATCACGAGAGAAATCCAAGTATTTACAATTGTTTACAGCATATACATGAGACACATGAATGTACAGATCAGATACACAGATGTACAAGATAAGGACCAGATAGACCAATCAGATACAAAGGTACAACAATGTAATCATATAAGCAGAATATAAGCAAGATGTACACAAAGTATCCAATGATCAAGGCAAGTAGTGCCTCCCCAAGTGGGATACTCACTACTTGCTTGACCCACACCACAGAGATAAGCAAATAATCAGATGTCAACAATTAAATCAATTGCTCATGAAACATTAGAGAGACAGAACATATAGCTGCAATGAATAGATAGAACAATTAAGTAATCCACAAGTGTGTTTGCCTACACATACATCTAATTCCCCCCAAACATCACATGTGTGATCTATGCAACTAGTGTTCTTCTTAAATATTTTAGGTTCCCACCCCCTAACTATGTGTGTGTCTCAACTCCTTTTTCTGCCAAATAACTGCCCGGTGCTCAAGATACTGGGCTTTTACCCCCAGCCTAGCTTCCAAGGTCAGCCCGTCGCCACTGCAAATAAGAGGTAGCCAGAGAAGGGATCCCCCCAACGGAATCACGGGACGGTCCCCCGCCACTTCCCTCTCTACTGTCCCTCTTACCCGTTTTAGATGGCAGAATAAGTTATCGAAGACTCCTAGAATGTTGCTAAGTGTTTTAGGGACCCTCGGGTGGGTCTTTAGATGTGTTGGGTTCGTTTTAGATAAATTTTAGATGTCCGAATTTTATCTTATTTAGCGAAGGCCGTGAGCATATATGTGTGTAAGATTGCTGCTTGCAGAATGTGATCAGATCACCATTAACATAGCATTAAGTAAAAGAAAGATATCACCAGATTATACCAACATCAACATGTAATGAAACAGCATAAAGATAACACCATGTTTAAACCATTTAGATCATTACCATATGGAAGGAACCTTGAAAGATGTTCAGTCATATAACCATGAACCATAGACCATGTAACGATGCTAGCAATTTAAGAGAAAATAAAGCTTAAACACTTAGGAGTTTTAGACCATCAAGATGAACATCACATGAAATGACTTGCAAGATATTGGAACATAAAACCATAAACCATCACATGTAATGCTGCTTGCAAATCAAATATAAGAGATTAAGATTGTAAGCACATAAATGATTTAAACCATAAACAAAAGGTAGATGATGTAAGGTACGCTTGAATGTGTTAAGTGTTAAAGCTTTAAAATATATAGGGCCGTGAGCATATGTGAGTTGAACTATCAGCAACTAAACCACAATCATAAATCACATATTGTGCAAGATAAAACATAAACCAGTCCGTGAGCATTAGGACGTTCAATCACTAGCAACATCTAACACAAGTACCAACACTAGCAGCATCTAATACAAGTACAAGATAATATGTGCTGAACGTGAGCAATTATACAAGCAATGAGAGGAAATAAAATCGAAGCTTGAGTGTATAATGTGCTAGAGACCAAGTGAAGCCGTGAGGTTTAAGTGACTTAGAACAAGTGCTTGAAATGTGTTAAGAGTTATAGCTTGAAGGTTGATTAGTTACAGCCTGAATATAAGTTTTAAACCACCACGTTTACCATAAATATACTATCACAAGAATGCTAAGACATAAGCAATCCAATCTTAAACTTGTGAAGGACTAAACCGAGATCATCATGTCATAAGTATGTGAGAGGTGAGCACAAGTGTGATCAAGGCCGTGAGGATTCAAAATGTAAATGGGCCGTGAGCTAAAAGCTTGAGAGTGAAAGCTAAGCTGTGTGAGTGCAGAACCAATGACCAAAACTGTGAGCAACTTCCCAAAATATTAAACTCTAAAACACAAGATTTTACTCACAAGTATACTGCTCTATGTGTGCAAGAAGTATGTGTTCTAAATGAGACTAGGCCGAGAGCACTTAGGCCATATGTGAAGTACTCCAAGACTAGGCCGTGAGCAAATCTGTGCAAGGTGAAACCGTGGGCTCAACTAGACAACCCAGCCGTGAGCAAAAGGTGTGGTGCATGAAGGATTCAAACCACCAAAGTAAGATTTACAAACAAACTATGGCTGAAGAAATAGACCAAAGTGTAGGCAAATGGTACAAAACGTGAGCAGTTAGAAGATATCCAATATTAATATGTTACCTACTCTTCATCACCACAAACCATGACAGCCAAAAAGAGAAGTAGACCATGAGCTCAAGGTGTGATATATTTAACTTCTGAACAAAACATGAGCATTAGGACGTGTAGTTATGCAACATCAAACTTTGAGCTCAAGATACTTATGCAAAATGTGAACAAAATTATATTACCAGCATAACTATAACGTGAGTGTTAGCAGCAAGCATTAAGTCATGAAATAGGCCGAGAGCATGAACGTTAAACCTTCAAAATCTAAACCATAAATCACATGAGTAAGAGATAGAACATAGGCAGAGCCATGAGGATTTAGACCATGAATCTAGCAAGCATTAAACCATCAAAATCATATCATAATGTGTATGAGATATAAGCATAAATTTGATCAAGGCCTAAGCTATTTCAACCTACAAACATGAGCGTTAAACGATAAGAACCTTCTCCACAAGTGTTATGTATATTTTGTGCAGAAAAGGTGTATAGAATAAGACTAGGCCGTGAACAAAAGGAGCACAAAACAACCTAATGGCAAAGTGTGAGATGCTAGAAAAAGGCCATTAGGCCGTGAGCAAATGTGGACCAAGACTCAAAACGTGAGCAGATAAGTGTTCAACATGCAACCATAAACTAGGCCGAGAACATTTAGGCATAAACACTAATCCAAAACAGTAGTCACATGCATGCAAAATATACGTTTTAGACCATAAGGCCGTGAGCACTTAAACCATAAATCTGTAAAGCATTGAAACCATGTGAGGATTAAACCTTCATTGAATCCAAACCACAAGAAGCTATGAAGTATTAGACAATAAATCCTATACCACAAGTGTTTTATAAATGCAGGGTGTACGTGTGTGTAAACAAGGCTTAGGCCGTGAGCAGAAAGGACAAGGACGTGAGCAAGAGAAGGCCTAAACCACAAGCATATGGAAACAGAACGTGAGCTTAACTTACGTGCCTAATCATGAACCAGACGTGAGTTAATCAAAACAAGTTTGAATCATGCAATTCATCAACTAGGCCGTAAGCATTATAGGTCCATTCCACATCAGCATTTCAATAAACCAAAGCTCTACTATATACTTGCGAAAGATGAGTAAAACGTGAGCAAAATGAGCACAAAAGCAGATGCTAATCACCATGAAAGATCAGACTAGAAAGCATGTAAAGCATCATGAGTGATTTTCCCTTAGAGCCAAGGCGATATTGGGGATTAGTCCCCCAAGGTGCCGGCACATTTGGATCAATATCCTTAAGATATCTCTGCACAGGAAAGGGGGGCTTTGAGTCCAATCACTCGGGTGAATCCGAGGCGTTCTTGAGTGTGAACGAAGGACAGGCTGCTGGCCTACCCCTCAGGCAGAGACTACCTCAACAATATTAATCAAAAGAATGAAAAATTTGATTGAATAACTTATTAACAAGAGAACTAATCTAGCCAAGACGATTTTGGGGGGTTGGCTGGGCCAAGCTCACACCCAAGGTGTCGGCGACAAGTTAGTAAGTAAAACTGTACAAAAAAATAAGCAAAATAATTACAGAAATGTACAAAATATGTACTAGGGAAAATGCTTGAAATATTGACCTATCTAAGAATGTTAGAGTGCTGAAATCAAGCTGAAATGTAACAGAAATGAAATGCACATCAAGAAGAGCTTAGAAGTTTGAGAGAGGGGCAAGGGAAGGCTCTTCTTCGAACACTTTCCCAATGATCCTCTTGGGATGGCCTGCAAAACTTAGCAAATGATGTGAGCAATGTAATAAACAACTATCTTGAGTAAGTTTAAAACGAAATACTTACGAATCTTAAACTACCCAAAAATAACACAAGATAACTAGAACACTCTTAGCTATCCTACCCTAGTAGAACACTCTTACCAAAGATCTATTACAAATGATCACATAAAAAACAAGGCTGCAATATCACCTCATGTGTAGATGAAATCTTGAACACTCTAAGACTTCCTCATAGTCCTCCAAAGCTTTTCTTCTATTAATGAAAAATAAGAGAATAGTGAGTGGGTGGCTTGATGGCAAGAGCAAGAGAAGTGAGGTGAAATTTCAGCAGCATAATAGTAGCAAAATCCAAATGAGGAGGGGTGGGGTCTCTTTTATACCAAAAATGGCAAAGAGAGGGGTTCTAGATTGATGCCAAGTGTTGGCAATTCAATGAAGGAGAAAGTTCTAGAGAGAGAGCGCCCTATCTAGGGTTTAAGTTAGTGGAAAGAGGATGTGGCAAGGCGTGGGGCCTAAGGGAGAGAGATGAGTGGCCAAGGGGGGTGCACTCCTCATGGGAGGAGGGCCCACGTCCATGTGTAAGCCAAACAAATGGCCAAGGGAAGAGAGAGGGCGTGAGTACAAGAGGAGGGCGCCACATGTGCTAAGAAATGAAGCGTGGGGACCACAAAAGGATGAGATGGAGGCTAGGGAGGGCGCACCTCTCATGAGAGGAGGCTCCACGTTAATTTTTAAGTGAAATACTAAGGTTTAAGTGAGAAAGGGCGTGAGTAAGAGGAGGAGGTGCGCCCCACATGAATGAGCTAGCACGTGGGATCCACAAGGAGGTGAGGTGGAGCTATAGGAGGGGCGCACCTCACTTATGAGGGGCCCACAACAAGTCTAAAGTGGAATTATTAAAGTTTAAGTGGGTTTTATTAAGTTTGGGTTAGTGAGGGTCGAATTTCCTCTTAGGGCAAGGGAAAAAGGGGTGAAAAAGTGAAACAAAAGGGTAGATTAAGGTTTGAGAGGGTTAGGATGGGTTTGGGTAGGTTAGGGGGGTTCTTCTTGCTCATTGCCACCAACCTACTAATTCACTAACTCAAAAATTACAATAATTTTTACATCTGACCTTAGCAATTAAAATTGCTGACTTTGCCCTAAACTGACTCTGAGTGGACTTAGTCACATCAAAACTTGTCCAACTGAGCTGAAACTTGGTCAGTGGGTGTAGGGAGTGCTGTTCCATTCATTTTGAGCAGAAATACCCCTATCTTTCTCCCAAAGACGAAGTTTTTACAACATAAGCTCAAAAATAATTAATTAATTAAAAAAAAACTACCTCAGACTCGACGGAATTCCGCAAGACTCTAGACACTGTCTAACATGGTCATTTACAATAATCCTAAAAGGTTACTCAATGAACGAGATCACCAGAGCGCCTTCCACCACTTTGGAGGAAGCATGTGGAGGGAAAAACTCAATGGAGATTAACCTGACTAGTTAGGCCACATTAACCCCCTGAGATGAAAAAACCCTCGATGAAAGGAACTCCCCTAATGTCAACATCCAAGGTACCTGACCCAACTATGATCCATGCCGACATTATTACATTATATACCCTCGCAGGGGTGCGGAAATCCCGTTTACAAAAATTTAAGTGCTGGGGGTACTAAGCACCCAGTAGAACCATTTGTGTCTTCAACATAGATAAAACTTCATGGTACATGAGTTGACCCCTTTGCTGAATAGGCGGTCAACAACGCCGTTGCCGGGGATAAGTCATTTATCCTTGGTCAAAATGACTTAACTTAATTTTTTAAGAACTAAGTAATAAAAACTTTAGTCCCTAAAAATTCATTGAACTTTTATTGGTTGTTTTTGCTTGCTTCCTTTCCAAGTGGCGACTCCATTGAAACAAATCTATCAAGTATACTGCAAGGAGCAATCCTTGTGGGTTGCTTGAAATTCTTGGAGGAGAAGCACTCATTAATGTCCAATTCTTGTTCCAAACTTAATAAATCTAACTCTTGTTTTCTTTCTTGTTTTTGCTTTGTCTGATGCTCTTGTTTGTTTGATAAACTTGCTTATCTGGCGACTCCATTCTAAAAATAATTTGACAAGGCATTTTTCAAGAAGGAACTCATGGTTTGTTTGTTTCATTTTTGAACTTGAAAAGGTTTTTGGATGAAGCTGGCATGTTTTCCTTCTTGTTGGATCCTTAGTAATTTTGGGTCCCAATTTTTTTTTCAATGAGTGAACTCACAAAACCTTTTGATTTTTCAGAAATAGATGGTTATCCTAATGATATACCTGAAGATGTTGTTGACAATGTGCTTGAATTTCATGAGGGTGGTGATGCTTGTGCTCATATCAAGGCCTTTTGGAAATTAATTGATGATTGGCATAATCCACCTATCTATGAGGATGCTCTTATGGTATTATTTTCCTGGACTCTTTTGGAGGGTCAAGGAAGTGCTTGTGATTGGTTTCTTATTCATAAAGATAAATCAATCAAGACCATACAAGACTTTTTGCATGACTTTTTGGAAAGATTTGGGGATGATCAAGATGAAATTTACAATGAGTTGATAGATGATTTTATGGGAAAATGGAAGAGGAAAAATCTTTCAAATATAGAAACAATCGGCTTAGATATAGAAGTTGACATTCCACCAGATCCCATTGAGGAGCTTAAAGAAACCATTATAAACATGCAGTATGCCCATGCTGAACAATGTGAAACCATAAATGAACAGTTTATGGCCATGGAAGATCAATTTGAGATCATGGAAGCTAATTTCACAGAAACTTATATTGAATATCCAGACCCCCTTGAACTTGAGCTTGACAGTGAAAAAGATGAGAAAGTTCACGAGGAAATTCCGGATGAATCCATGGATGAGTCAGTCATCTATTTTGAGGAAGTAAAGGAATTTGAGTTTGAGAGTGTTGAATATCTGTATAATTCAAGTCCCCACCCTCCTCCCGAGGAACCAATCTTTTTGAGGGATAACATTGAAAACCTTGAGGAAAACAGTATGATGGTTCCTGTAGTATGTTCATTTTCAATGTCTCAACCAAAAGATGAATTAATTCAGAATTATGAGGAAATGGAAGGCAACTTCAGTTTATCATTGTCATATCATTATCAGTATTGGTTGGCCTTCCACCTTGTCAGTCATGAGCAACAAAGTATTGAAGTTTTACACGACTTGTCATATTCTAGTGTTTGTTTAAATGGAAGGAGCATGATTCTTGGCTGGTTCTTCCTCACAAAAAATTCCAAGTTGATAAAACTTGGGAAGGGGTCTTCTGTGAGTCATCTTGGACAAGGGTGTTTCAGACATTTGTGGCTTCATTCCATCCATTGCATGGATGGTTGTAATTTATCTCTAACCCTTCTCTTTTATTTCAGTTTTGTATTCTTTCATTCATCATGTCAATATGTACTTAGAATTATTTCTGTATCATAGTTTCATTTTGTAGTTATGATATTGTACTTTGGATATTTCATTATGTAGATGTTGTTTATAGCATTTATTTCATTATATGTATGTATGTATGCTCATGTTGGTTATTGGTGAGCACTCTTTGTAGATGTTGGATTCTCATATGCTCTCCATCTCATGTGAGAAGATCGAACACACATCCCCATGTGGATCCAGATGTTGACCGCCTATTCAACTAGGGGATCAACTCCATGTGCCATGAAGATATGCATCATCAGATGCTAATATGTCAAAGACAGTTTGGTTCTACTAGGCAATTTATGCCTCCAACACAAAATTTTGTAAACGAAATTTCTGCGACTCAGAGATCTATCCCTTGTCTACGCTGAATCTTCAGCGACTCAGAGATCTATCCCTCCTGAGTTTTTCCAAATTTCTTCAACCTCAACGAGGTTCTTTGCACGCACTCCTTGCGGCAAAACTTCGAACACTTCAACTGTTCGAGCTTCCTCGACTTTGCGTATGCCCGTAGCAGCAGTCCTTCAAAGTTTTGCTCAGTTTCACGACTGAGGCTTCCTCCTTAGCCTGCGCACTCCTTGCACGGCCTTAGCAACCCGTTTCCACTTCTGGGCGAATTGAGAACAAGAGTTTACTCTCCGAGCCTTCTGTCAACGCACTCCTTGCGGACGACTCAACTGCACTCCTTGCAGGAATCCTTGCTCAAGAGAGAAACGATTATAACTCACTTCACCTCCTCTCAGACTTCTGTCTTAACACATGAAATCAGACACACACATAATAATAAATGCATAACAGGAAGAAACATTCATAAGCAGAGCATTTAACACACCTACACAGAGAACAACACAACAACCATGAATCTGAATCAATTCCTTCTATTAATTCAAGATCTGTACATGGGTGTTCTTTACAACTATCTGCTATTTTCCTACGCTCTCTTCTATTCCTCTTGCTTAATTGCCAACAACACAAAAAAATACAATGAGGGTGTCTATAATCGGTTTTCCCTCTTCCTTCTAGAACTATCTAATCTAAGAATTCAATTCTATCTACCTGCAACTACTACTATAAATGCCTCTGTCTATCTCAGATGAGAGCGTATGGCTCGAGGTCTGATTACATTCTTACCAAGGCGCTTTCATTAAATGATCTCATTTAAGTTTGGCACGTCAACTTCAAGAGAGAATTTTAAAATTCAAAGACTTGTGCTGGACGTCTTCCAGCTGTCTTCTACTTCCATGTTGGTTTTGCTTGTCGTGAGGGATGCTCCTGCATCAAATGACTTCATTAGAATGCCTTCCACCACTTTGGAGGATTTATTGGGTGGGAGTGAAAAACTCAAGGGAGATTAACCCATCTGGTTAGGCCACATTAACCTCCTGAGGATAAAAAAAACTCAATGAAAGGAACTCTCCTAATGAAGAAACCCTAAGGCAGCTGACCTAACATGATCCATGTAGACCTATTACATTATAAACCTGCGCAGGGGTGCGGTAATCCCGCTTACAAAATTGTGTGCTGGAGCAAAAATTTGCCCTGTTGAACCAATTAGTCTTCAACATGTTTGCATCTGTTGATGCATATCTTCATGGTATATGGAGTTGACCCCCTAGTTGAAGAGGCGGTCAACAGGGTGGAATGTGTTTCATGATGTTAGTACCCTCACTGATATGTTATTTCCTAAGTTTTTGAGTTAGAAAGGGATAGGGGGTACTACATATGATTTGATGGTGATCTAACCTTTTCCTAAGGTTAGATGGTGATTTTTGATGTAATAATCCCTTGGTGGTGCCTTAGGTTGTGTTGCCGTCCTAATACACACTTGCAAACGTGAGCAAAGTCCAGCTCACTTAGTGTNACAGTCCACACTGTCACCTTCACTGAAACCTCTTCCTTCTAGGCTTACTCCTAGGGAAGCCAAGGGGGGTAGACCCTAGTTACTAGATAAGATTTAACGTTTATGTTCTAGGAGTTGGTTTTAATTGATTATAAGTTTGGGGGAAGTACTAACCTAAGATGCAAAGGCAACAATGTGAGATGCAAGATTACTTATGTCAAACAAAACCCTTCCCTAATTCAACTAAGACTAGTGCCTATGGTTGGGCAAAGGGGTCAACTAAAGTTTAAGGGGGTTAATTACAAAATGATTACAAAGTTTAATTAAGTACAACTATCTCACAACAAAACTAGATACAATTACTTACACAAAGAATGAAAGATATTACAACAATTATGAACAAAGATACAAGATAGACAAGATACAAATAAACAAGTTCACCAATTGCTTAAATGTGAGAATTCAAAGATATTCAAGATATAAAGATCATCAACATTTAGCCAAGCATGCCCCAATAGCACTTACTCTATTGGATTGCTTATCAATGGAAAACCACAAAGCACTCAAGACCCAACAAGATGATGCCTCCAAATGGGATGCGCTATCTCTTGTTGGATCACACCATAAAGAGCATTAACCAAAAGATATGAAATATTTGAAAGACAATTGCTCAACAAAACTTAAAAGATTCAACAATTAGATATTTGAACCACAAACTTGCATGAAAGATTGAAATATATGTATACTTGTAATTAGTGTTCTAAACAACTATAAGATGCACCCAAGATAGTGAAGCCTAAAACACTAAGTGGTTAAGAGTTGCTTAAGGATTTTAAAGATTTTAATTACCCACCTAGCTAAGTGTCAAACCTTAATTCTCCTCCCTCAATTACCAAATGGTTGCTGGATGCTCAAGAAGTAAGACAACGAGGCCTACCCTAGCTTCACAGGTCAACCCTAAGAATTGAGTTTTTATGTAAAGGACGCCGCACGTCGTGAGACCGTCCCCGGCCTAGCACCTTTCATTGCCCTCTTCAATCCCTGTTTTAGATGGCGAAGATGGTGAATTTAGGTGTCCTAGTTAGTCTAATATATTATTAAGGCTTAGGACTAAGTTTTAAGATGTGTTTATGAGTGTTTTGATGACTTTTAAGTGTCCAAAAACAGTGAATACGCCCAAAACCGAAACTTATTTAGCTTATGAAAATGTGCTACAAATTATGAAATTGAAGCAAATGAACACATCTAAAGCATGGAAAAGAAAGCTGAGAGTAAAGAAATGAGTGAAGTGAAAAACAAGAACAACTTGTCAAGTGTAACAGAAAATTGTTTTAGATTTTAACCATTTAGCCACATAAGTTAATCCATCTAGAGAGTATGCTAAGAAAATGAAAAACGCTTGCTGATATGAAAATGTATCCCTACATCATGTACATGCTCCACATATGTTTTAAATTGATTGATGGCAAAATGCTATATTGCCAGATCCGCTTGGTTTGAACGCTGGATCCGCGGATCTGCGTTTCAAATTTGGATCCGCTCGGAAACGCCAAAGAATCGACACTTGTTGATTCCTCTCAAACTGGAAATGGATCCCGGTAGAAGGAGACGGATCCCGAGCTCCCGAGCCCACACACACACGGATCCGAGCAAAAATTATCTTTGATTTTTAGGTATTTGGTATTTTTTAGGGTTTTTTTGTGTATTTGTTTTAAATATGGACAAGTCACGGGGGCTTTAAATTTTAGTTTAGTTATTTAGTATTATTTAGATTAAAATTTAGAATTTTAGTATTTACTATTTAGTTTAAACTTTAGTTTACTTAGTTGTTAGTTTAGTTTTAAATTTTTAATTTAGTTTAGTATTTATTTAATTTAGTATTTAACTTTATATTAACATAAATTTATAATCATAATAGGTGTAATGTTTATAATAATATAAACTATTATGTAGATGTAACAATTATTTAATTTTATAATATCTAATAATATAGATACATATAAAGTAATTATTACCAACTAGGGTACTATGAAGTAAATAAATTTTGCATAATAAAAGGGGAATGATATTTTCTTTTTGTAAATAAAAGAAGAGCCTTATATTATATCACGAGTGTATAGATGTGTTTTGTTTGGCAGCCACCTATTCCGCCACATAAGGGAAACCAGAACAGGTGGCTCCAAGCGATGATATGTCTACCATGGCTGGCTGAAATACAGTTTACAAAATTGAGCAAAAAAGATGAGAGTTTCAACAGGAACTTTGTTCCCACTAGCTAGCCTAGGGTTGGCTTCATTCTGAGCCGCCATTACTAAGATAGTTGCACAACTGTTAAAGAGTGAAAATATAATCACCGTTCATTCTAAAAACTGTAATTGACAAAACCAGAGTCAGGGGTGGGCCGCGTCAAGCCATTGGGGAACCTGGATGTCCATGAGAGGTGTAGGCCGGGACGAACTTCTACTTGCAAGTGGGGCAGCGTGTTTGCATTGGGGCATTTGAGAACGCTTCAAACAACATATCCAGTCGCTGGTGGATTGTCCTTTGGCCATGCACCTGCTCGTCCTGCTGCTGCCAGATGTCAAAGAGGAGCTCAAGATGCTCCTCTACCAGATGATAGGTATAGTGTGAGCCCTCCTCTCCGCCGTCTGTGCCTGTGTCTTTCGCTGTAATTGGGTTCTCCCCTGCTTCTGTCAGCTGCCAGCTTGGAGGGATTTCCTCCTCCACAATGCATCCTCCATCCCCCCAGTAAAGGGGAATGATATTTAAGTACCAATTAATAATCTTTTATATTTATATTATTGCTTAATTATTACTTTACTTGGTACATTATTACTTAATTATATACAACTTAAGTGGGTCTAATAGTGAAGAACATGTGTTTCCTCCTAAGACGTCACAACTTCAAAGGGGGTTAGGGTATGTATACCTCTGTAGACTTTACGTCGAATATATATTTTTAAAATTAAAAAAATATTATTATATTTTTGTACTTGACGTATCCTCGCTGTATTCGGATCCTGGATTTTCAAAAATCTAACGGATACGTATCCGGATCCGAATCCGTATCAGTATCCGGATCCAGATCCTGGTAACATAGGCAAAATGCCTTAAAAGACAAGTAAATTGCGAATCTAAAAGATTACTTCTAAAACACTTAAACCATAAGATATTGCACCCAAAACATGTATTATGAACTTGATGAAAAACTAGAGCATGAAAATGAAACTATGCCTTGAGGGCTTAAGCTAAGATAAAATGATGTGTTATGTCTACTCTAGAAAATTTTAACCACATGAGCATAATATAACCATCAACACATTATTACCTAGCCATACGATTTTGGGGATTTCTCACCCAAGGTGTAGGCAATTATTAGGCAAAACTTGGAAATGAATGCAAACCATTCACAATGGCACAAGGTGGAGGCAAGCCTACCTTTGTTGTGCCAAAGACGGTTGGAAAGTAAAAGGCAAATATTATTGAGACAAGCTAGCCACACAACCTTGTCCTAATGACAAGTGGGGCAAAAGAACAACAAATGCCGAAATAAAACTAGGCCCTAGCCATACAATATTGGGCGGTTGGCTGAGCCAATCTCTCTCCCAAGGTGTAGGCCGAAAAATACTTACACAAATAACTTACAATGGATGAAGTAAATACAAGAGAATGCAAGCCTCAAGGGAACTTCCCGGGGGCTTGCTACAATGCTAGAAATGAGTAGGAAAAATAAGAGATTCGTTATCCACTCAAAGGCTGCTCTTTTGGGGTGTTGTGTGGCCGAATTTGGGCAGCATAACCCTTTGTACCTGGTAAGAACCTGTAAAAACTAGCAAGCTATTGCTTGCTGGAAATGTTGCATAACACAAAAATGTTAAGAATTTTTTTTGGTTTTTAGGCATAAATTTTTCACATAAAATCTCCAAGTAAAAAGATGATTTATATGACCTATCTAAGATGGTTACCTACAGAAATATGTAATGGAAATGAACAGAAAATCAGATTAGAAGAAGTGAGGAGTTTGAATGGGCCTTGAGAGTAGACTCCTCCTTGAGGCTATCCCAACAACACCTCAGAGGCAAACCTGCAAAACTCAAACAATATGTGAGGTATGCAAATAGATAACATGTATGAGTAAGCTAACAATATGAAGTACTTCACACTACCAACTACTCAACATATATAGATAAAAAATACTACTATTGATGCATCCATTCAAGTAAACTACTTTACCTAAGAATCTACTCAATACTACACATAATGCAAAAATGAACAATGTCACCTCATGTGCAAGAAGAAAACCAGACTACTCTTGGTTACTCCAAATCCTCCAAAGCTTCTTATTAATCCAAATGGGAGAGCCTTGCAACAACAAGTTGCTCCAATTCTCTCAAGAGAAAATGTGATGAATGCAAGATGGTAAAGAGCAAGAGAGATGGGGTGAAATTTCTGTAGCATAACATTAGCTCAAAGAATGGTGAAGAAATGAGTGAGGGGAGGCTCTATTTATGCTTGCAGAGGCAAAATCACCTCTCTTTGATGAGATCCAAGTGTCAAATACCAAGCCGAAGAGAGTATCCCAAGGAGAGGGGTGCACCACTTAGGGTTTGGGTGAGGATTGATGAGTTGGAATGTGAGGTGGAGTGTGGGGACAAGAAAATAGTGAGGTGGTAGGCTAGGAAGGGCGCACTACTCATGGGAGGGGCCCACAACTCATTCAAATGACATTTTCTAAGGTTCACATGTGAGGGGGGTCGCAAATCCCCCTAGGGGGTGTGAGGTTTAAGTGGGTGAGTGTGTAAGGGGGTGTGTAAAGGTTAGGAGGTGGGTTGGGTAGGTTAGGGATCATATCTCTTTCCTTTATCCATCTTAACATCACCCCATTAGCTCAAAATTACAAAATTGACATTTTGACTATGTCATGACTTAGCAATAAAAATTGTTGTTTTGACTGACTGAGACTCCTGATGGACAAACACCTAGCAAAAGTTGTCTGACTAAGCTGAAACTTGGTCCAAGGTTGTAGGGGGTGTCTTTCCATTTCTTTTGAGCACAAATACCACTAGCAAAAGCCCAAGGACCTAGTTTTTACAATATTTGCTCAAACAATTAATTAATTAAATAATTAAACTTCTAGCCTTAGGAAAATTTAATTAATTAAAAAAAACCTATCTAGACTCGACGAAATTCCGTGAAACTTTCTAAGATGTCATACATGGTCATTTACATCATTCCTAAACAATAGTTACCAGAAGATAACCCCATTAGAACGCCTTTCACCACTTTGGAGGAATTATTGCTGGTGTGAGGGAAAAACTCAAGGGAAATTAATAAGGCTGAAAAGCCTAATTAATAACCTGAGGATAAAAAACCCTCGGTGAAAGGAACTCTCCCAATGAACCCATCCCAAGGTAACTGACATAACTATGATCCATGCAGACCTATTACATTATTAACCGATGCAGGGGTGCGGAAATTTCGTTTACAAAAATATGTGCTGGAGGCATAAATTGTCCAGTAGAACCAAATTGTCTTCAACAAATTAGCATTTGATGATGCATCTCTTCATGGCACATGGAGTTGACCCCCTAGTTGGATAGGTGGTCAACATCTGGCTCCACATGGGGACGTGTGTTCGATCTTCTCAAATGGGACGGAGAGCATACGAGAATCCAACATCTACAAAATGGTGCTCACCAATATCCAACATAAGCATACACATACATATAATGAAATAAATGCTATAAACAACATATACATAATGAAATAACTAAAATACAACATCATAACTACAAAATGAATCTATGATACTGAAATAATTCTAAGTACATATCAACATAATGAATGAAACAATACAAAATTGAAATACAAGGAGAAGGGTTAGAGATACATCACAGAGGCTGTCCCTTTGGACACCAAGTTACCACATGAAGAAACACTTCAAGGAGGGGTCCTCTCACTAGCATGTCTGACTTTATGTCGTCCCACTGGCTGATAAGAGTTGCTATAAGACTGATACACTTTATGTTGGATGTTTATTCTTTCATGTGAATCTCGGTTTCTAACCTTAGGCCACTTGGGGCAGTTCCCCTTAAAAATTTTCTGATGGTTTTCCATACGTGCCAAGTGCAAAATTTCTGAACTTATTTTCCTCTTAAAAGGCTTGGAACACCTTTCACTAGGGATGATATACTTTACCTTATCATCCTTAGTAATTCCCATTAGATTCTCATTACTTATTCTACTTTTTACTTTCCCAAGTTCGACAAAGTAAGGAGGGTGTGGCCCAAGAATCCCATTTGACTGTTTCTGACATTTAACTGATTCCGTTGATGAAGGTTGAGCTGATGACACATTTTCAACTGATAACTCCAACTCTGACTTCGATTCTGAAGGAGGCAAACTATTATCTGTCTTATCCAAATTTTCCTCAAGAAAAAGCCCATCAAAAGAATCCAAGGGGTCCCAAACATTGCAAATGCTTGGGGGGTTGCTATTAAGTTCCATCTTGGTAAATGGCGAAGTATACTCTATCTGATAACATCCCATTTCTACTTCCCGAAAAACAATCTCATTTTCCTTTTTCCTAGGATCTTCCACATGATACTTTCTTTCCAACTCTCTATTCAATCTAAACTCTAAACCATTTGGAGTTGGAATGGTGGCATAAGTTAAGTCCATCTGTAAACTATCACCTAAATCTGCAACTGTTTTTCTATTTAGCAACATACCCCAAGTATCCGACACATCAATTACAACAATGTCTATCTCAGTCATGATATCTAGGAATGCAACTAAGTGTACTTGCAACCCCTTAATCAAACCATGCACCTCAATTGTCCTGCTATCCATAACACAAATGTTATGATAAGGTCTAGATATCCTTAGGTTCAATTGTTCCATTACTTTCTTAGTCATAACATTTGAAGTGGCTCCTGAATCTAGCATGCAATTATGAAGAATAAAATCATTCACAAGCAAGCATAGGAAAAAGGGTCTATTCTTTTCATTCCCCCTATCCATATTTTGTAGAATCATCAGTGCATCCTGATAAGTTCTTGTTGGTGGGATGTCAACACTTTTCTAAGAAGGACAATCTATGGCTTTGAGCAACTTCTCCCTCTGAGAAGGGATCTTCATTATTTCCCACACAGGCACCAACATCTTCGCATTACTTAACCATCCTCCTAAGTCAATGTTTAATTCTGAACTTGCATACATATTTGACTTAGGGGGGGTTGGAGCTACCTTGGGAATGTTTGCTTGGTTTTTATCTTGACTTTTGTTCCCATTCCTTTGATAGGTAATACCTCTAAATTTAGCCATTTCAGCTACTTGTTGTGGAGTAGGCTTAGGACCAAACATTTCCGTTACTTTATCCACCACAACATCACTCATGCAATTCATGTTCTTCACCCCCTCGTCACATTCATCCAAATCCAACCAATCATACATGCCAACATTATACTCATGACCACACATATTAACTTGTTCATTTTCTGATCCATAAGGTCCCTCCTTACCATAAAGTTGAAGGAAGACTTGGCAAGTTGACTCATCATGAATTGCTCACAAGGTCTACAATAATGAATAGCCTGGTGGTCAACCCAATTAGTGGATTCAAATGGATTTGGTGGTCTTTGATCTTGGGGAGGAGGTCTCTTAGACTATTTGTCATTTGGCCTATGTGGGGGTCTACTAGCTTGACCCCTTTCCATAGCTATCAACCTATTCTGCATGGCATTCATTTGACTAACATGTTCCTTCAATTGATTAGCATGATTAATTTCCATTTGTTTAATCAATTGAGTGATCTCCTTAATGCCATCATTAGAGGGTTTTTGAGTTTCAACATTTTTCTTCTTCTCATCATAAAGTTGGGAAGAAGACCCTCTAGTAAAACCAGGAATGTTAGACTTCCTAGCATCTTGCATGTTCTGATCAATTTTGATAGCCATGGCTTGTGCTGCCTGTAAATTTTGAGGATCCTTATCCCTCAAGGCATACCTCATTTCACCCTCAAATGCCTCCATATAATAAATCAAGACTGCAGTATCTGAAGGCAAAATATCAGCATGAAGGCTCTTCACTAAGCTATTAAACTTAGTGTTAAATTCTCCCACAGTTTCATTTTCCGTTTTATGGCTAGTGGTAAGAGAAGCAAGTTGAAATCTATGCTCTTTTTTATCACCCCATCTCTTCCTAAATTCATCCAATATTGAATTAAGGGTGCTAAACTTGTTTGCATCAAAATCTGTAAACCATTCGGCAGCATCTCCTTCTAGAGAGTACACAAACAAAGTCATTTTCACATCTTCCTCATCATGACCCCTACAATATCTCTCCACACACATCTGAAAGTTCAGGATATGAGATTTGGCACTTATAGCATTGTTTCCCTGAAAGGTAGGCAACTTGTTAATAGCTTTTTCATGGACTGCGTGAGGGGCACCTTGGATTGCTGCAAAGTTCAAAGGTCTCAAAAA
>CBVK0100043486.1:139-34497 GCA_900067695.1 Picea abies | reverse complement strand
AGGCTACAACCTGATGGAAGCTCCAACTCCCCAATTCTCTAGCTACAACTAGAAGGAGGCTACAACCCCCTACGATCTCCAGATACAACCAAGATGTAGATACAACCACCTGTCCTTGCCTCATCCAACCACCCTGAAATATAAATGCAAAATGCACACAACTTGTCATTGTCACTGAATCAACCACTGCCACTGTCAACCTATCACTCTCAACCTGTACCAATAACATGTAACAACCTGTACAAATCAATCAGCACTAAACAACCTGTACCAATAACCTGAACCAACATGTACCATGCATCAACCTTGACTCATCAAGATGTACCAACATCATCAGCTATACACCTCATGTATGTGCCAACTCATCAACTATACACCTCATGTATGTGTCAACTTATTAACTACTTGTTTCAACCATGTACCCGACATGTACCTCAACCATATACCAAATACATACACTAATATAACCATCAAATGTTATCTAACAATTCATCACTCTATCCATAAACCAAATACCATAAACCCTTACATCAAACCATGTTCCACAACCTCACTATTATGTAGCCTCAAGCTAAACAAACAACTTCAACAACACATCACAACCAAAATACCAATACCTATATGCCAAATACAAAAACAAAATACCAACTGTATCCCTCAACAAATCTGATATATGTAGCAATACTGAACATCCAATACCATCTCAATAGATAAACCCTATCCCAAAAAACAAACCTAAAAAAATATGTGCCATTTCTCATAAATATACCCCAAATATGTTGTTTCCACACTTTTTCTATCGCACTTTTTCTGGCGCGATTTTTCTGCCGTGATTTTTCTATCGCACTTTTTCAGCCGCGATTTTTCTGCCGCACTTTTTCTGTCGAGATTTTTCTGTTGCACTTTTTCTGTCATGATTTTTCTGCTGCGATTTTTTTGTCGTGATTTTTCTGCCACACTTTTTCTATCGCGATTTTTCTGTCGCACTTTTTCTGCCACACTTTTTCTTCCGTAGTTTTCCTGCCGCACTTTTTCTTCCGCACTTTTCTTTCAACACTTTTTCTGCTACAACTTTTCTCTATCAATAATACCTGCCCAAATAACCTTTCACAAAAATAGATATTCAATGATATTTAAGTGTGATTAAAATGAGAGAGCCTTGCCTCTTATTTATACTTTCATTTAGCTTCCTCAAGGGGTTACCTTTTAACTATCTTAACCCACTTTCCTTATTTTAGGGTTAACCAACTTATAACCACTTGTCCACTTAGTAATTTCTCCATTAACTTTATTATTTAAATAATTTATTCTGCATCCTCTTTGAATTATAGTACACTGATCACTTCACTTTCTTATTTAAATATTTTCTTCTTTACAAACACTTTGACTACTTTGACCTTTTAGGGCTTCTAGATGACTTATGAGGGTTCTCCAACTTCACATGGCCATAACTCTCTAACTGTGAGGAGTTATGTGACATTCCACATACCACCGGAAATGGAATGACATGTACTGTCCATATGGAATAGTATTACCTACATATATATCAAAACACATACCATTATCCATCAAACAAAATTGGGTCCATTACCCAAACCTTTTTGCTATCGAAATTCACTACCGGAATTTCTTCAAGGGTTGACATCAATGAAAACCAACCCAATTAATCATCAATATCCCCCTTTGGCATTGATGGAAACACTTTGATGCAATATTGAAGTCATATCATGCAATACTAAAGTCATATCACTCACGCTCCCCTTATGACCATCGCTCCCCCTAGAACTATACCTCTCTGATATGTATTTGATAAATATCTCCCCCTTTGTCATCAATTCCAAAGGTATATTTCCATATAGGGTTTCTCCCCCTAACTTAATTGTCTTTGGGGATACTCCCCCTGACTAAAATCTTCCTGAAACTAATCTCCCGACCTGAACTATCCTCTTTATGGTGCTTCCTCATGTAAATCTAAGACATATATGATAAGCATTCAAAAAAAATAATTTTGGATTATAAATTACTACGAGTCTCTAGAGAAGATACTCAAAGGCTTCCCATGGAAGTGGTTTTGTAAAGATGTCTGCCACATGTTCTTTTGTGCCCACATATTCAACTCTGATGTTCTTCTCTGCAACCTATTCCTGTAAAAAGTGATACTTTATTGGAATGTGCTTCGTCTTGGAGTGCATCATCGGGTTCTTTGAGATACCGATGGCACTTGTATTATCACAATAGATTGTAATGGGCTCATCATACTCAACCTGTATATCTGTCAGAGTTTGTTTCATCCATAGAACCTGTGTACAACATGATTCTCCTACAATATACTTTTCCTTGGCTATAGATAAGGATATTGATGATTTTTTCTTTCTTAACCATGATACTAAACACTCACGCAAGTAGAACGCTTCTCCATTGGTGCTTCGTCAGTCATCAATACAACCTACCCAATCTTCATCTGTGTAGGAAATAAGTGATAGATCCTTTCCTTTTGGATACCATAATCCAAACTCTTTTGTTCCCTTGAGATATATGAAAATCCTCTTCATTGCTAATACATGAGATTCCTTTGGTTCTTATTGAAATCATGCTACCTGTCCAACTACCTGCATTACATCTGGTTTGGATGTTGTCACATATAGTAGGATCCCAATCATTGACCTGTATTGCCTCTTATCTGTAGACTTTGAATCATCATCTTTGCTCAACTTGCAACAGGTTTGCATGGGAGTGATAACTGGTTTGAAATCTTCCATTCTGAACCTCTTTAGCATTTCTCTGATATACTTGGTTTGAGAAATAAAAATTCCTTGGTTGCTTTGACGTATCTAAATTCGTAGAAAGAAGGATAGTTCTCCATGTAATGACATTTCAAATTCATTCTTCATATCCTTTGCAAATTTATGTCTTAACCTGTCATCATCACTACCAAAAATAATATAATCAACATAAACTTCAATTAATAAAATACTATCTTGACTTACCTTGATGTAGAGGTTGTTGTCTCCACTTCCTTTTCTGAACCCTGGATGTTGTAGATATTCATCCAGTCTATAGTACCATGCTATAAGAGCATGCTTTAGACCATACAAGGCCTTCTTTAATTTACACACATAATCTATGTTCTCTGACAACTGAAATCCTTCTGGTTGTTCAATGTAGACTTAGTCTTCAATTTCCCCATTCAAAAAAGATGATTTTGCATTCATATGATACACTTTAATATTTTTGGAGCATGCATAAGCTAAAAGTAATCAGATTTCTTTTATTCTGGAAACTGGGGAAATTTTTTCTTCAAAGTCAATTCCATCAACCTGTGCATATCCTTTACATACCAATATAGATTTGTTCCTTGTAACATGTACATCTTCATTCAATTTATTCCTATATACCCACTTTGTGCCTATCACATTCTTATCCTTTGGTCTTGGAACCAATTCCCAAGAGTCATTTTTGTCTATTTGATCCAATTCTTCATCCATGGAATTATTCCAAAGTTGATCCTTTCTGGCCTCTTCAAAATAGGTTGGTTCAATCATAGATGAGAGTGTTAGGTTCATTTGTTCTGGTGAAAGGATTCTTCTTCTAGTATCAACTCTTGCATCTTTGTTTCCGATAATCTGATCTAAAGGGTGATTCTTATGTACTCGTCTACTAGGTGTATTTGGAGGTACTTGTTGAACTTGCTCTTCTGCTTCTGTCGGATCCTCTTCATCTTATAATTTTTCATATTATGTTTCTTGTTTGTAAAGTCGTTACATTGATTCATTTTCTTCTTCATTTATTTTTTGTCTAGTCATTTCATCAATTATTACGTTGATGATTTCCACGACTTTGTTCAATCTCAGGTTGTAACACTTGTATTATTTCCTTGTACTTGAGTAACCAACAAGTACTCCTTTGTCCACACGAGAGTCAAACTTTCCCATTTTTCCATCTTCTCTTTTGATGTAGCATTTTATTCCAAAAACTCTGAAGTGCTTCACATATGTTGGTCTTCATTTCCATATCTCGTAGGGAGTTTTTTCAGTGTTGTTTCTGAGAATTACTCTGTTTTGAATGTGAAATGTTTTATGCACTACCTGTGTCCAAAAAATATCTATCAATTTGGAATCCATTAGCATTGTTTGAGCCATTTCGTGTACTATCATGTTCTTTCTTTCAACAACTCCATTCTGTTGAGGTGTCCTAGCAACTAAGAATTGCCTTTTTATTCCATGACTTCTGCAGTAGTCCATAAATTTCCTTGAAGTGAAATCTCCTCCATTATCAGATCTCAAGCATTTCATTTTTGAATCCATTTCATTTTCAACCATTTCCTTGTAGATATTGAAGTTTTCAAAAGCTTCTGACTTATTCTTGAGAAAGAAAACTGCAGTCATTCTTTTATAATCATCAACTAATAACATAACATATTTATCACCTCTTAAACACTATGGTGTAGCTGGTATAACTAGATTTCTATGAACAATTTCCAGTGGTCTTGTCATTGAATATTCCCTTGATTTGAATTTGGTCTTTGTTTGTTTTCCTTGTTGACAATGTTTGCTTAAAGCATTGGTTGGTTTCGTGATCTGGGGCATTTATATGATTGCTTCTCTTTTGCTAACTTTGACAAGGTTATCAAAATGTATGTGACCCATTCTTCTATGCCATAGCCAACTTTCATCTTCATTTCCTAGACAACACTTTCCATTTCCAATTTCACTTAACACATATATGTTGCTTGAAGTTCTCGCAGTTGTAGCAATCAATTTTATTGAACCTTATTTTATTATCTCGAACTTTTGTGAATTGAAAGTAACTTTATGACCTTGGTCACACAATTGACTCACACTTAGAATATTATGTTTCATATCTTCTACTAGTATAACATTTTCTTCCTTCGTATTCTTGTTCCCAATTCTGACTATGCCTTTTCCAATGATTTTATTTGAATCATCATTTCCGAAGGAGATTGATCCATATCTTTCTATTATTAATGTAGGAAACCTGTCTCTATCACCTGTCATGTGTTTTGAATAGCCACTATCAACATACCAACCATGTTTCTTTTTCTTATCTTGTAGAGAGAGTGTGCATTCTTCATTGTTGTACTGATTCTTCTTTCTTATCCATGTCCTTTTCTGAGGTTCTTGTCTGTGACTATTGTTATTCTATTGCGGTTATCTATGAGGGACTCTCATTCTACAATATTTGGCCATGTGCCCAAAGTTGTTACATTTGTAACATTCCACTTCAATGCTCAAATATTCAAACCTGTTGTAACTTATTCTCTGTGTTTCACTAGGCCTTCTTGGATAACCCTTTTGTGTATTACTTTCAAAGTTGTTTATGTTCCTGTTTTTATCTTTGTAATTCAAATCTTTATGTCCAAAATTATTACATCCATAACATAAACAAAAAAATATAGTTTGATACCTAGGAGTTGAAGATATTCCAAAGGGAGGTTCTATTATGAATTCTTCTTCTTCCTGAGGCCTATATGTTCATTGTTGATTCTGAAATATGAATCTTCTCGGTGGAGGAGTGTCCCTGTAATCTTCATTATATACCTTCCTATCCCCTTTGATTGTTTCTGCATAGATGTTTGGATATGTTTCTTGCTCTGTTGTTTTGGAGATTGATCCCTTTTCTTTCTGATTGTATCCAAGTTCATACTTGCCATGATGAGGTTTTTGACTGTTCATAATGTCATCCAAAACTTTTGAGTTTTTCTGCATATTTTTCTTTTGAATATCCTTTCTTAATGTGACAATCTCTGCTTCCAAATTTCCAATGATCTTGTCTTTTTCTTCTAGCTATTCTTTGAATTCTTCTTCAATTCTTTTATCTTCTTCTATTTGAACCTTAAAATTTGTGATCATTTGTTCCAGTTATTTAATGTCTTCTTTCTTGTCTAGTTCTGCTTGTAGTTTCTTGTTTTTCTGCTTTTCTCTTCTGATAACTTCTATGGCACACATAAATTCTTTTTGGTAGTCAACTTCTTCCTCTTAGTATTCTTCTTTGGCCTCTTCATATTCTTCTTGAAAGTCTTATTTATCATAGTCTTTTACTGCCATGAATATAACTCTTTTTGTCTCACTGTCACTAGCTTCATCATCATCTGATGACGAGATGTCTTATTTGGTGCATAAACTTTTCTTGAAATCTTTCTTTGTGGTTCGTTTTCATTCATATGTTTGTTTGGTATTTGAGTAACCGTCATCATTTTTTATTTTTTTTTATGAGTACAATTGTTAGCAAAATGACCAATACCATCACAATTAAAACAAATTAAAGGAAGCTTACCTCTATACCTGTTGTCAATTCCCTTGTTCAATCTTCTAACAAAGTTGGCCACTTCTTCATCATATTTCGAGACATCATTGCTTCTATTATGTTCTTTTTCTTTCCCTTTTTCTTTGACCTTTTGGCTGCTTTGAAATCTTCTTCTTTTATATATGGATTTTCTTGTTTAGTTCTCATTTCATATGCTATGAAGATTCCATGTAGTTCGTCCATTCTTATTGAGTTTAGATTTGCTCTTTCTTCTAGTGTTGATATCTTAGGGTCAAATCTCATAGGAAGAGATTTTAGTACTTTTTGAACAATTACAGATTCTTTGATTTCTTCTCCCAATCCTATGATTGCATTCACTATTTCATCAACTCATAAAAATTAAGCTGTAATATTCTCATCTTCCTTCATCTTAAGTTGTTTGAATTGACCTCTATAATTTTGAAGCTTTGCAACTTTTCCTTTTGAATCTCCTTTATAAATATTTTGAATTTTGTCCCAAATATCTTTAGCGTATTTACAATGTGTAGCTTTGGTGAATAACATTTCACTAAGACCATTCATAAGTGCATTTGTGGCTTTGGAATTATTTTGACCAAGTTTCACTGCTTTGTCATTTGTTGGCAGAACTGCTGGTACTATGTATCCATCTACAATTGATTGCCAAATTTCAAATCCCTGTGCCTGTATATATGTCTTCATCCTTATGCTCCAAAATGCATATTTTTGTCGATCAAACTATGGTATTCCATTTTTATACAATTTGTTTCTCTCCATGATCTACCTTTCAGTGGTTAAACTGATTTCTAAGTGAACCTGCTCTAATACCAATTGTTGGATTACTAAGAGGGGGGGTGAATCGGTAATAGAGAAATTTAATCATTTTTCTCCAAAAATACAAGTGTTATATCAATGTAGCATTATCATCCAATAGTTAGAGAATAAATAAACAGTGAACAAATGAGAAATCACACACATACACAGTACATCGATGTTTTTATGTGGAAACCCAAAGAGGGAGAAAACCATAGAATGATTTTTCTTATATGTCTTGAAGAATTACATTCATTTGAAGCACCAACTTCCTTTGTTTTCTAGCTGCAACTGGAATGAGGCTCCAACCCCCCATCTTCTCAGGCTACAACCTGAGGAAAGCTCCAACTCCTCAATTATTTTTCTACAACTAGAAGGAGGCTAAAACCCTCTATGTTCTTCGGCTACGAATGGAAGGTGGCTACAACCATTTGTCCTTTCCCTGTCCAACCGCCTTGAAATATAAATGTCAAATGTAGGAAACCTATTACTGTCACTGAATCAAACATTTCTACTGTCAACCTATAACAATAACTTGTAACAACCTGTACCAATCAACCTGCACCAAAAAACCTATACCAATAACCTAAACCAACATGTACCATGCATCAACCATGCATCAACCTTGAATCATCAAGATGTACCAACATCATCAACTATACACCTCATGTATGGGCCAACTCATAAACTATACACCTCATGTATGTGTCAACTCATAAACTACTTTTCTCAACCATGAACCGAACATGTACCTCAACCATATACCAAAGACATACACCAATATAACCATCAAAAGTTATCTAAAAATTCATCACTCTATCCATAAACCAAATACCATAAACCCTTACATCGAACCATGTGCCACAACCTCACTATTATGTAGCCTCAAGCTAAACCAACAACTTCAGCAACACATCACAACCAAAAGAGAAATACCCATATGCCAAATACCAACAACAAAATACCAACTGTATCCCTCAACAAATCTGATATATGCAACAATACTGAACATCCAATACCATCTCAAGAGATAAACCCTAGCTTATAAAACATACCTCAAATAATATGTGCCATATCTCTCATAAATAGACCCCAACCATGTTGCTATCGCGATTTTTCTACCGTGATTTTTCTGCCGCACTGTTTCTGCCTCGATTTTTCTGTCGCAATTTTTTTGCCGCACATTTTCTGTCGCGATTTTTCAGCCTTGAATTTTCTATCACACTTTTTCTACCGCACGTTTTTTGCTACATTTTTCTTGCTGCAATTTTTCTGCTGCACTTTTTTTGCCGCAGTTTTCCTGCCGCACTTTTTCTGTTGCACTTTTCTTGTTGCACTTTTTCTACTACAATTTTTCTCTATCAATAATACCTACCCAAATAATGTTTCACAAAAATATATATTCAATGATATTCAAGTGTGATTAAAAGGAGAGAGCCTTTCCTCTGATTTATACTTTCATGTAGCTTCCTCAAGGGGTTACCTTTTAACCTTCTTAACCCACTTTCCTTATTTTAGGGTTAACCAACTTATAACCGCTTGTCCAATTAGTAATTTCTCCATTAACTTTATTATTTAAATAATTTATTTTTCATCCTCTTTGACTTATAGTACACTCATCACTTCAATTTATTATTTAAATAATTTCTTCTTTGCAGACACTTTGAATACTTTGACCTTTTAGGGCTTCTAGATGACTTATGAGGGTTCTCCAGCTTCACATGGCCATAACTCTCTAACCATGAGAATTTATGTGACATTCCACATACCACCGGAAATGGAATGACATGTACTATCCATCTGGAATAGTCTTACATGGAAATACATCAAAGATCATACCATTATCCATAAAAAAAACTTGGGTCCATTACCCAAACCTTTGTGCTACCGGAATTCACTACCGAACTTTCTTCAAGGGTTGACATCAATGACAACCAACCCATTAATCAACAACACTTTCAAAAATTTTGTCTAATATCAATTTTAAACATTTTTAATCTTTTCTTTGAGAGGATTACCCAAGGAAAATACCTTCATCACATTTGGATTCAAACTTGCCAAGGTTGTCATCATCTCTTTCTATGTAGCATTTGCTTCCGAAAACCTTAAGGTGTTTGACATTTGTTGGCTTACCTTTCCACAATTCATATGGATTTTTGTCACTGTTAGCTTGGATTTGTCCTCTATTCTATTGTGTAGACTGCATCCCTCCAAAATACATCTAGCAGTTTATCTTGATTTCACATAGTTTTGGTCATTTATTGTACAATCTTGTTTTTCCTTTTAGCCACTCCATTTTGTCGATGCGTTCTTGCACCTAAGAAGTGTATTCTTATTCCATGATATTCATAGAATTTATTAATCTCATATAAGGTGAATTCTCCTCCATTATCTGACCTTAGGAATTTGATCTTAAAAGATGTTTCGTTTTCAACTAATTCTTTGAATTCTTTAAACTTCCCAGAGGCTTTTGATTTATGCTTGAGAAAGGATACCCAAGTCATTCTTGTGTAATCATCAATGAAAAATATGACGTAATGATTACCTTACAGACTTTGTGATTTGGTAGACCCACAAATACTAGTGTGGATGAGTTCCAATCATATTGGTGTTGAATATTCCTTGGTTCTTAATCTCACTCTTATTTGTTTTCCATTTTGAGAATGTTTACAAATTGGGTTTGAGGTCCTGGTGATTTTGGCATGTCTCTTACTTCCTGGTTGTTTATAACCTTGACTTAGTTTTCAAAGATTAAATGTCCCATTATCTTACGGCATAACCAACTTTTATCTATCTATCCCACACAACATACTTATATTCCAATTTTATTTAGAATATATACATTGTTTGGAGTTTTGATTGATGTTGCTACCAATCTGCAAGAGTCTTGTTTTCTTATTTTGTATTATTGGGACACATCTTGATGAAACTTAGAAGGTCATGCTTTAAATATTCAATTAGAAGCATGTTTTCTACTGTGGACTTTTGAATTTAAAGGATAACTTTACCTTTCCCAATTATCTTGGTAGATTTATTATCTTCAAATGAAACACTTACACCCTTCTCTCTCTTTAGCATAATTTTTTTTTTTATCACTAGTCATATTCCTTGAGCATCCATTGTCTATGTACCAATAGAGTTATTTTTTTTTAGCATGCATTGCTAAATCAAATTCTTCCTAAGAATTATTATCTTTTTTCTTCCTCCATACTTTGATGGTATTGTAGACAACAATTTGTTGGTCAATAGGGGCCTATATCCAAAATTTTCAATTCTAAGCTTTCTATCCAAAATTTTGGCATTTACAACATTCAATATCATAGTTAAACAATGGAGAAAACGAGTTCTTGTTTCTATTGTCAACATATTTTTTGACTTTGTTATTCACATAGTTATTTCTTGGAGCAATATACATGCCTCCATTTCTTCTTTGATCATTTCTTGGATGTTCTTTGTAGTCTATTGTCTTATGTCAAAATTTTTTACATGAAACATAGTTACGAATAAAGAGATATCCATACATGTTCATAGTAGGTATTATTGGTGTCATCACCTTTCTAGATTCATTTTTCCCATGAAGGAAAATTGGATTCTACTAATCGGAGTTTGCTTCATTGGTGTTCTCATTTATTTGAATGGGATAGTTCAGTGCCATAGTATAGATCTTGGGTTCTTCCTTGGTTCTCTGTAGTACGGGGTTGAGATTGTAACCAAGGAAAGTCATGTTGAATGGTGACTTTTGATTACTGATCATATTTTCTAACATCATGGAACTTTGTTCGATTTTTTTACTTTTTCTCATTTTAGCTATAAGCACATCGATTTCTTTCATTAGGGAAACATTTTCTTTTTCAAGTTTCTCACAATATTCTAGTTTTTTATGCAGTTGAATCACTATTTTTTCTTCAACTTTCTTATGTTCTTCTAGTTGAGAAGCCAGATCAAAATTATGTGACAATTTTTATTTCTATTGTCTATTCTTTCTTCTAATCCTTTCTATTTCATCTAGGGAAAAAAGTAATTCTCATTCAAGGTCAACATACACATAAACATTTTCTCCAATCTCTGGGATGTTTTTATCGTCTTCATCTTCATTGGACTATGTTTCTTGGACCATGAAGAGAAAATCATTTTCAACTTCTTCATCGCTTTTTGAAGATGAGTAGTAGTCCTCTTTGTAATTGTTGGCCCTTGGTTAGGTATTAAAGAAGAAAAATAAGATTGAAGAAGAATAAAGGTGAAGTATGAACTGTGTGGAAGGCACATAAACCGAGGAGGGGTCGAAGTGGAAAAAATGAAGGAGAGATGTAAAGGAAAAGATATCCGTTGGAAGAGAATATCAAGGAAGACAAATCATCAAACAATATGGATCGTGGACAACTCAGCAAGCGAAAGAAGACACCAACAAATGCTTTGGATCACCTCACATAAAATAAGGAGGAACAGACTGGTGAAGCCTTTAAAATGCGGGTTAAGTGGACCTAGGGTTTTTGATCTAGGGTTTTGACACCTAGAATTTTGTCATGTAATGTATAAATAAAGGTCTAGAAGACTTGGGAGTAAGTTTGTTCATTCGTGTTATGTTTATTGTTGCTCATTGTTGATTGCTTTTATTGAGAGAAATATTGAGTATGTATTCTGGATCTTTAGGTGGGTGGGAAGATCAACCCTGCAGCTAGGTGCACAGGGAGGGAAGAGAAAGAGAGAAAGAGAGAGAGATCTGTAGCTAAGTGTGCATATAGAAATGTATGTTTTCATCTAATATATCAAGAAACATAGTTCTGTGGACGTAGCCCTAAGGAGAGGGTGAACCACATATATCTTATTGTCTTTATGGTTGATGCAATGTTATTTTTCATCTGATATGTTGTTACTACATTGTTGTGTCAGATCAGAGATATAACTTGCGAAGTAAGCTTAAGAGTGGTAGAGAATATCTATATTATTTTGCGTTGTTTTTAGAATCACTTTGCATTTCCTCTAGTTGTAGACACCTATGTCCTGCAACCCCCTATTTCTACTTCGGTTGAGACTGCATTTGCTTTGTAGGTGTTACTGAAAGTGCCAATAGTTAGTGTTTGTTGGTGCACTATAAGAGTTGAACCCTGGGTCTACCCCTGTGCCAATAAATGGTTCTATTGTCGGGACTAAGATCTTCTTGAGTGAATGTCAAGGTGGTTTCCATCTAAGACAAAAATTCAGAGGTGGATAGAAGAACAAGAAAAAGACTTTGTCGAAGCTCAGAACAAGAATCCTATTATTACTACAAAATACTGGCTGGGAAGGTAAATCTTTAACGACATACACAAGATTTTCTTTGGAGGAGTTCATAAGGATTTATATGAGTGGTTAGCCAGATTAACAAATACTCAGTTTGAATTTAGATATAGACCACCTATGGTTTGGACAACATCATTGATAAAGAAAGGAAAGAGAGTTGATAACACTATGTCTAGGGTAGTGGATCTCTAGTTTGACAACACTATTGGAGGATACATTACCGAGTTTGTTATCGACATAGTAGAACCAAATAGTCAAGCAGAGAGGTATTTATTTAAGGGACCTAAAGGAAAGTTCCTACACTTCTTGAAGATAAATATTAAGATGCTATTTCATAAGAAGAATATCCTAAAGATACAGTGAAGCTAATGTTTAAGAATTCAGACATCGACAGTGACACAGAGGCTAGACTCACACGAAGTGCGATAACGTTCAGAGAGGTTCCACTTACGAACCTGTTGAAGAAGAATTACGGAGATGAGGGATTCTACAACGTAGAATAAGCATATCTAAAAGATGAAGAGTATTCAGAGTCCATGAGAACAGAAGAAGTAGAGGCCAAGGAACTTTTCCAGGGAGAACTAGAAACTTCAAGAATTGCGACTACTGTTGAAGTAAGTACTATTACTCCTCCTATTTTTTTAACAACATTAAGTAACCAGAGTAACTAGAGTAGTCAGAGCAATCAGAGTACTGTTACAAGAATTTTAGCACACACTCAGTCGAGAAACCCATGAATATATATGGTAGATGAAATGAGGCTACCCATCTTCAGAGGAGATGGATCTGAAGATCCTGATCAACACTGGTTCATATGTGAAGTTGTATGGAGAATTAAGAAAGTCACCAACGAATATGTTAAGAGAAATTCGTTCAGTACTACCTTGAGGGACCACACACTGAGCTGGTATATGAAGTTTTCTTCTAGGCTTGGACAACCGAAACTGTTGAATGACATTAAGACCACATTGAGTGCATAATTCAAGAAGCCTAAGTCAGAGTCATAGTGAATAACAGAGTTGAAATAAATCAAGCAGAAGGTAATTGAACCTGTTTGGGAGTTTGATCAAAGGTTTAAGACTCTGACAGGTTGTTTAAGTTTCAAGATTCTAGAAGAAAAAAATAAAGAATGGATCATCGCTACCCCCTGCCACACATTAGGGTTCCTTTGATGCAACAGAAGGTCACTTCGTAGGCTGAAGAACTAGAGATCGCGATGAAATTACAAGCAACCCCTGTAGGAGAATCCAGTCCAGGTATGAGTCAGATCTTGAAAGATAAAGGGAAGGAAAAAAGAGAAGATATCTGGTGTATCAAATGTAAAGAAGAGGGCCATGACAAAGAGAACTATCTGCTATTTCATGAATACCTGGCCTAAGGAGCGCGTAGAACTTTGAAGCAAGCCACTCTACCATGGTGCGAGGTATGTAAAAATAAACACCACCCTAGTGAATGTTACAACATGAAGAAATATGTCTAGACACCTACCAATATTTACTGCACATTTTGTAAATTTGTGGGGCATGATGAGAAGGATTGTAGGGATTACGATCTCATGAATGAAAGATCAAGGGATACATATAGAATTGAAGGATAAGTTCAGAAAGAAGGAAATAATGTGTAGTTCAACTCCCCAGTAAGAGGAAACTTCAACCCTCGTGGTGGATTTAGAGGAAGAGGACGAGGAGGACGTACGGGCCGAGGTCGAGGTCAAATTACTTTCTATAACTGCGCACAGCCAAGACATTTGGCAAGGGATTGTCAAAACCCTTGTAATACTTGAAACTACTGTAACTCATTCGATCATGTCATTGAAGATTGTCCAATATTGTTAGCCAAACTTCAAGAGATACGAGGAGGAAACCAACAAGTCCAATTAATATCAGCAGAACCTCACAGTGAGGACACCATATTCATTGTTATTACTAGAGGAGGCGTTGTTATAGGAGAATATAGGGTGGCCCTAGGAAATACTACAAAAGGATAAGGGATCATACGAGGTGCAGAGAAGGAATAGTTGGTTGATACAACGAGAGTTAGGCATACTTTCGAGGAAGCAAGGAAATAATTTGTAAGAGAAAAAACTTCTTCTTCTAAGGAACAACTAGAAGTCAGGGAATGTGAAATGCCACCAACAATTGATTAGTCTGTCTTAGCTAAACAAGGAAAAGAAGTAAGCGATCTCATGGAATTATGATATACTTGTATCAATTTGATTAAAGATGAAAAATATCTGCAGGAGATACAAGAACTAGTAAGACAATATGAAATTGGAAGAATAGACCCTATGATAAGTAGAGCTCTAAATCGAGTATCAAGGAAACGAAGGAAAAACAAGGAATTACACCTTAGCACTCAGATTGGAGAATATGACGTGGACTATGTAGTCCTTGAATTGGGATCATAAGTAAATGTTATGACAAAGAAGACTTGGGCACTGATGGGAAAACCTAGATTGATTTACTCCCCTATCAGGCTTACGATGGCTAATCAGTAGGCAGTGAGCCCCTTTGGAAGACTAGAGAATGCCCCTGTAGACATCGACAGGTTAAGGACATTTGTAGAATTCAAAGTGATTGAGATTTTTGATGATAGATGCCCTTATCCTGCATTGTTAGGAATTGATTAGGATTTCAGCAATTCGACTGTTGTTGAGCTAAAGAAGAGAAGAATGAAATTTGAGGGTAATGGCCTTAAGGTCATTTCACCTCTTGACCCGGATGAAGGTCATAGATACACATAACCCATCAGGGAAAAAGACCACGCATATGAGCTAGAGAACATCTACAAATTGACAATAATAAAACAAGATTACATTAATCCTACATCAGATGGAAATATCAGCTGGAGATGTGAAAGTCCATGTTCATCAGATTCAGAGGAAGCATTGGAAAACTAGCAGAACATAATGTATGAAGTCTCTACGCGGAACTATGCCATTTTGACCAGAGCAGTTCATTGGATTGGAACAAAAGTAAGTAATCTTCCAACTTTTGATGGCTTGGATCATTTAGAGACATTTCTAGATGAATTTGAAAAGATTGCACCAGTACAACAGAGGATGTTGGCACTGGATTAAGCCTTGAAAGCTACACCAGCTAGATGGTGGGGAACACACAAGAATAACTTCGTACAATGGGTATAATTTCACACCTTACTGACAAGATGCTTTTCAGACCAAGTTGAAGGATGCAAATTTTGTTACATAGGCTAGATTTTTCCTAAGGACCATATAAGAAGTTGTGAGGAGGCCTGGAGAAACATTCCTAAAGAATAGTGGGTACCTAAGTTTATTAACACATTGGCAACTACACCGATCAACTGGTATCTTCAAGCAGAACTATGCTTCGTCACTATAGATTGGTATGGTATGACTCAGAACTTTATAGCTACCTTCTTATTTGAAAGTCAGTAACCTATAGTAGATCAAGCTTTACAAATCATACGAAATAATTTCTTTGAGGAATCACCTAACCTCCGTCTTGACCACGGAAAAGATGAATGGACTACGCCTCTTCAATAGTTACAAGAGTTCTAAAATATTAATGTTGATGAGGGTGATGACCCGAGGGATGTAAAAATTTTAGAAATTGAAGGACAAAGATAAATAGAAGGACCAGGAATTGAATCACCCTTTGTTGGACAACCCATTAAAATTAATAAGATTAATATTAAAACTGAGCAAACACCTAAGTTAGCAAATGTTGGAGACTATTGGGATGATGCTACTACTAGAAATATCACATAACTATTGCATGAATATAAGGACTTGTTTCCAACCGAGTTCACAGACATGAAGGGCATTAAAGGCCCCATGGGAGAAATGAAGATCCCTCTGAGACCAGATGCAAGACCCATCAAGAAGAGACCTTATAGACTGAATCCCAAGTACAAACAGAAGGTTATAATTGAATTAGATAGAATGTTAGAAGCATTAATCATAGAACCAGTTGAAGAATCTGAATCGATCAGCCCTATGGTGGTCCAGGATAAGAAGCAAGGAGAAATCAAAATTTGTGTCGATTTAAGGAAACTGAATGATGCATACCTACATGACCCCTTTCCTACACCCTTTACTGATGAAGTTCTATATAATGTAGGAGGACAAGAGATCTACTAATTCACAGATGGATTTTCAGGTTATCATCAGATCATAAATGCTAATGAGGATAGACGTAAGACCACATTTGTAACATAATGGGGTTCTTTTCAGTACATTGTGATGCCTTTTGGCTTGAAGAATGCACCAACCATATTTTCTAGTGTGGTGGTTGAAGCATTTAAGGACTTCTTACACAAATTATTGGAAGCATACTTTGATGATTGGACTGTTTTTATCCTAATGAAGGATCATATTGAATGTTTTCGATTGATGATAGATAACTGTAGGCAATGTTAGATTTCCCTAAATCTGAAAAAGTGTATTTTTTTCTCACCTTTTGAAGTGCTGCTATAGCATATTGTGTGTAAACAAGGATTGTTGGTAGATCCTTCCAATATTGCTATCATTGTCGATATACCCCCACTACTTTGGTTTGACAACTGCGCACTTCATTGGGACACACTAGATACTATAGGAAGTTTATTAAGGGTTATGCACACATAAAAACACCTATGGAGAAGATATTATAGAAATATAGTAAGTTCCAATGGACAGAAGAATGCCAGTAGAGCTTCGACACATTAAAGAAGAAAATGGTTACTGCACCTATCTTGGTTTTTCTAGATTGGAGTAAGGAGTTCAATGGTCATGTTAATGCTTCATCCATTGCATTAGGAGAATTTTTAGCATAGCCAAGTGCAGAAGACATTTACCACCCCATATCCTTTGCAAGAAGGAAGATTTCTACAGCTTAAAGGAACTATACTATGACTGAGAGAGAAGGCTTGGCTATGGTATATGTGCTGCAGAAGTTTAGACACTATTTATTGGGAGAACATTTTAATATGTTCACTAATAATTCTACTTTAAAGTACTTAGTCAACAAGCAAGTGTTCGGGGGAAGAATATGCAGATGGCTACTACTATTCCATGAGTATGACTTTGAGATTGTGGTCAAGACAGGAAGAATGAATAAAAGACCTTATCACTTATCCAGGTTGGAACATGGAGAGGAACCTACTAGTCTGGAGGATACACTACCAGATGCACAGTTGTTGGCCATCATTAAATTTGATGATCACTTTGTTGAGATAGTTCAGTTCCTGTCCACAAGAATGACACCTTGCGAGTACATAGTCATTTAGAAGAAACAATTGCTAGTCCACGTTGTTGACTTTCAACTTATAGATGGACAGTTATATAAGATGGGACTAGATGAGATCTTGAGGAGATGTTTTATGGAGGAAGAAATACCATTGATTATGTCAGAAGCACATGAAGGCATCACAGGAGGACACTATACAGCGAAAGCAACAATGAAGAAGGTTCTCAAAGATGGCCTCTAGTGGCCTACTTAACATAAGGATGCTAAGGAATACTACAGAGCCTGCAATGTGTGTCAAAGAGTAGGGAAGCCTTCTATAAGAGACAAGATGACTTTGGAACCACAATTAACATTACAAGTATTTGAGAAATGGGACACTGACTTTGTGGGACCTATCAACCCACCAGGAAAGCGCACGGGACCTAGATACATTATCACTTCCATAAAGTATTTCACCAGATGGGTAGAAGCAAGAGTAGTTAAGGACCGTAGTGAAGCTACACCTGTGTCATGCAACCCCCTATTGCTACTTCAGGTGAGACTGTATCTTCTTTGTAGGTGTTGCCAAAAGGGCCAATATTTAGGGTTTGTTGGTGCACTATAAGATTTGAACCCTAGGTCTGCCCCTGTGACAACAGGAATAAAGGTTCTTCTTTTTTCTTGTGGAAGTATTTGTTACTTTGACTGTTTCCCTTCCTTCTTTCATTAGGGTTAAATTTAACTTTATATTTTGTATCCTTGTTCTTATTATGAGGACATTTGGTAGCAAAGTTTCCTACTCCACCACAATTAAAACATTTGAAACGAAGCATACCTTTATATTTTCCATTTCCTGTAATATCCCTAGGCCAAACCCAATTGTAATGTAAATGAAAATTTACTGAAGCTGGTGAGCTATTTGATATCATTATTTGTATGCACATTTCATGGCATAGTGTGCGCATGTACTGCACAGTAAAATGAGGAAGTTTGCACATTCCAATATACTGTGCACAACAACATAAGTGTGCATGATTTTGAGGCCATGTAGCCTTTTCTGTATATGTTGTGTTTTATAGGTTGGTGAGCCATTTATTATAATCTAGGATGCTTATGTTTTGATTATGCCGGAGAGCCTATATGTTAAAGGCCAGTGCACCTATTTTTGTATTTGTCTTATAATTAATATAAAATACATCGTTGTGCGCAGACCGACCACGATAAAATAGACGGGGAACTAAAATCCACTGGTTAGAGAAAGGGAGGGGCCTAAAAGTTAAGTAAAAGGGGTAATCTAGGGAGCTTAATCCAAAAAGGAATATTACATTAATATTTCTTAAATCATAAATTATGGATAATTATTTTATCCTAAGTTCTAAAGTTGGGGACAAGTGGGGCCAAAGTAGCTCCCAACATGAAAAGTGTCAAGTTGGGTACATGCATACATATTTTTGGGACTTAGTTCATTTTCCCACCTTTTCCATCATTCCTTCCATCATTCAGTCATCCAGTCACTCATCCATGAGCATGCACACACCCATTGATCTATCCTTCATATCTTCATGACTATACATGAACCTGTATCCATAGCCATTTTGTGTTGGTGTAGCTGGTTAGCTTGGGAGCTAGACTAAGGAAGCGGGTTTTTAGGCCTGCCGGATATTGAAGAGGTGGGTTTTCAAGCCCGTGAGCAACTCTCTAGGTGAGAGAAGTTCTGGGAATTGATTTCCTAAAGGTGATAAACTATAGCTACAGTGCTCTGAGACTTCCTATCTGGCCTATTGCTAAAGCCCAGAAAGGAACTGGGGCAGTCGAAGGACTGTTGAGCAGAGAAGGGGCACACTTCCTGGGTGGGACAGGCATGTGGGGAATGAGGGACTATAGGATCTTATTTTGATTTGGAACTTGAGATGGAGCCTTTCCTGTTGTGTATGAGCCTTTACCCTGGTTAGGAATCCCTTTACCTGGGTGGAGTTTAGTCCTAGCTCGGGGGTGAATCACTATTGAGAGTGATGAAAAATGTGGTCTAAGGTTGGGAGGTTTGTGGAAGGCCTGCACACAGTTGGTGACATTCTTACCAAGATAAGGTCCAATTGTGTGATAAATTTACATGCTGCATTGTTATTTACGTGCTTATTTTTATGGGTTATCAATTGTGCAGTTATAACTATGTTTATTTTTATGGGTATTTAATATATATGATGCATGTATATGTTTACTGTTATTTCAGTGTGAATCTGTGCATTTACAAATGTATTTGGTTGTTTACGTTTTATATATATGTTTCCATAATAGATCTGTGTGTATATATTTTAATTGCATGCAACTTGAACAATTTATGTGGCATAGCTCAGTTGGATACTGGGTATGTTACAGTATGTTCCACAAAGAGAACGAAAGAGTTCTCTGACGTAGTGTTGCCTGGCATGGATGGTTGGGGACATTACAGTTCCTCTCTTGAGCCTTTTTACAAAGTTGGATTCTTCTGTATCAAATTCATGATTTGATTTGTCACTTGATTTTTCTTTTCTTCTGTTAGCGTTAATTTGCTGGAGTTTCATAGACATTCTTGACTAATTCTCATACATATCCCAATGAATACATATATACTCTCATTCTTATTCTCCCAAAGGAATAATCTGTTCCATCAAAGTATGGATATTTTATTAAGGATAATATGTCTTGTTTATCCATCTAATTTGCTAGGATCTTCCTTCCAGTGGTTAGAATTTTGTTGAAGGAACCCTCTCTGATACCAATTGTTGAAATTTTCAATAGTATTAAGAGGGGCTTGAATAAATATTGCACACTTTTAACAATATTTATTCTGATATGATTTTAAAACATAGTTAGGATTTATAATTGTAGTCAATAATACCAAAAATGTACTCATCATAACTCTAGACAATATTGAACACATCTACAAATATAGAGGTGGAAATCGAGATTGTGAAGATATTAAATATTTACAAGTAATATTATTTCATGTAGGAATAATTGTCAATGAATAAACCAATACTATGTAGGTACCAACCTACAAACATGCATCAACTTACAAACAGGCACAAACCTACAAATCAATGAGGACACCAATCCTCTGTAGGCACCAACCTACAAACAGGCACCAACTTGCAAATGGATGAGGACACCAATAATATATAGGAACCAACATACAAATAGACACTAGCCTAAAAATGGATTAGGACACCAATCCTCTATAGGAACCAACCTAAAAACAAGCACCAACCTAAAAATTGAGCTCCAAATCAATTTTTCCTTGCTCCATCCTGCCACCCTTGAATTTGCATAAACATCTTAATCTGTTTTATTAAAATTCTCTAGCATGCTTCATCCTCTGTTTGATCAAGCTTCAGTTCATCTTCACTATTTATCAACGGCTTCTCACACACCACAAATCTTCTTCTCTTTGCACTTTTTCTCCTGTGCACTTTTCATGCCAATGTGTTCAACCCCTCAACAAAGCTAGAATGATCATCACATCATTTTCAAACCATTCATGTAATGATCATATCCCTGCAAGTGAAATGTCCAAAACTTAGGATAATATACTTACACTCAGGAGCTGATATTCAAATCCAGAATACCATTATACAATTGTAACCATGATTTTATCAGGTCTGTATACACCCACATCAACTCTTTGCATGTATGACTATATTAACCAATATATTCTTCAAGTCTTATAATTTTCTCTCCACTCTGTGCACACTAATCTCTCATCAAGGTCAATTATATATATAGTTCTAACTATTTTTATGTGGAACTATTTTTAGCTGCATGCAGAGCAAAATGTTTCTTCTAGCCAACCAGAGCATTCTCTACCAATGAAAATATTTCAACAGAGTATAATCCCTAGGGTATTATTTTATTCTTCTACATGAGTTATCCCAATGGGCATAGAACCAAGTGCGTGGGACCATGGGATTTATTGCGGGGGGTTAGACCCTTGACTCAGATCTCGAGGAAGGGGGCACAATAAACAATGCTTTGACGCGTGTATTTTATTTTGAACACATGTTGAAATTGTGGGGGGGTGACTTCCTATTAACCCACGTGCTAGTTATTCGTCTACAATTTGTTATAGATTCTTGATCCAACCTTTATGTCAATGGCTAGATCTAGGCCTCATGCAAGTCTCCTTCCTTTTACAAATTCTTTTCCAGTTTGTTGATCTAAATGATCAAACATTATAATCAATATCTACCATCCATATGTATAAGGGTGGGTTTCAGAAACCACTCCACAGATGTCCAACCTAGCATTATGTGTCGAGCACTCTGCCAATGCATGTTCAATATAGATCATTGATCATAAAAGTTTATCAACAATCGTCATGATTCCTTTCTTCTGCATAATTTTCATTCAATGTATGATCATGATTTAGTTTGACTATGATCCAATGGTCGATAATGGTTGACCTTCCTCTGGTCATATTGGCACAATTTAGATCATTGTTATCCATGTGTCATCTCTATGTGGACTCCATTATATCACACTAACATATCTTGGAATTTAACAAACGTTCAATACCTTATAACCTCTGATTATTTACTTCTTCTTTCTGTCATCTCGATTTGGTTCATATTCCCAACAAGGATCTGAACTGCATTATTTCCCTTCAGTAGGCACTTGATGCTTGCATACCTATGAATTGATGCATTGCACAGAGGCTCAATTAATAACATTTCCATGTTAGTAGAAGCATACTTTTGGCATGTGGTTGTAAGAACCTAGTTTCAAGTTATCTTAACCAACAAAACCCTTCATATACTGGCCCCTTCAGCATCACCTGCATGCAAGTGAAGTCTCACTCGAGGCATATATTGGGACTACAGGAACTGAGTTTCTGGAATAGTGAGGGGATGGGAGGTGATCATATTATTTATTCTTACTTATATATTATATGTGCATTATCATGTGTCTATTATCCCTTGGTTACTTATTGAATTCAATTATATAGTACCATTATACTATAGATTGCAACAAAACCAATTTTTGTAACATTCATAACTATTGCGTAGTGATCATATAATAAATATATCTAGTATAACATGCATAAGAGAGCATTCATGATCAATCACCTAGAAAAACAAGTAGACACATTAATTAATGTGGTTCATCCAACTTTTGGCTACGTCCACAATGGTTGGCTTCTTTATTATACTTTTTGTAATCTTCTCAGGCTTGTGCACTGCACTTAAAATAGAGCCATCATGTTATCTTCTCCTCCATCTTGCCTAGTCTCTTTGCAGTGCAAGCCTCTCTCTGCAACTTCTTCCTAACAATAAGACATAGACCCTTTATTTCTTAGTCTAATCTATCACTCTCCTCGTTAATGAACCCCTATTGTAACCAACCATTTACATATTTATACATCAATTCTAGGGTTAAAAACCCTACTTTCTTATTCCCAAAACCCTATAAAAATGATTCTTACTCATTAAAACTCATGTTGACTCATTTTTTGGGTGTGCTTTTCATGCTTTTGCATCTGCATGTTGTTTTTTCCTTCTCGACTACTCTTATTCCTATTTTTGTGTGTCTTTATGCTTTTTCTTGTCAAACTGTTGTCCTTCCTTTTTGCCTGCTTTATCTTCCTACATTATTCTCCTATTTATTCTCATGCTTTATTCTATGCTAAGTATGATTTTACTACATACCTCTAACCCTAAATGTTCCTTTACTGCGCACTTCACTCTTGTCTTGTATTCTTTCTTATGTTGCTATGCATATCCTCCATATTTAGTATTTTCCTTGAATATGTATCCAAAAATATTGTCTGAAAATCCCCCAACACTCACCTATGGCTTGTTTCGATCCACTCAAGCCTATTACATGCTCCTCCATGCTTATATGAAATTTTTGGAAGTGTCCTTTATTTTCGCAACTTCCCTTGTTACTCCTTCCTTTGTTCCCAAAATTTCCTCTACACCCTGCACAGTTAGGGTTCTGAGCTTCCCTTCCGTGTCGTGTGTTGCTTGCTTCACATTGCTCAGCACAGTTTCCAGTTCCCATATTACCATTAGTGCTTCATTTTGAAATGGTCCTAATTGTTTCTATAGGATCTTTTGAGGTCTCGTATCTTTTGGATTTCATCGTATCATTTCCTTTGTGCCAAAATGGTCACAATTCATTTAGTAGGAGGGAGAGTCTTTATTCTTTCTGAAGTCTTCTACACATTTTCCTACACATCCCTCAATATCATTTACATGGCCTTCATTTATGGATCCTCCCCTAGGTTGGTACAGATCTTTGCACTTTCCTAGTAGAGCTTTGCACATTCCTCATCATGCTTCTTAATATTTTCTACTGCAATCATCATAGTTCTCTCTCTTCCTATCCATTCTTCTAGAGGTGTTCCTAGAATGGTGCACAAATGCAAGTCCTTGACCCTTCTTTGGAATATTTTGATTACGTTGTCAACTCTCGAGACCTACTCTTCCATTGTGGCCTCTACTACTATTGGTACTTTGAGGATCTCCTTATACAACCTTTGGATGATTTTTTGTATCCACTATACCATTTTCTCATCCTTGTCATTATATTTTAATGATTTCTTGGCCTTTTCTTCGGCCTCATTCTTCTCCTTCATCAATTTTTCCATTGTTTCTTCAACCGTGCTCTTTTCTCGCAAATAAGTTGCATATTTTTTCTATGTTTTGGCCTTCTCATCTATCACTTTGATCAATTCTTTGCATGCTAATTCTCTGTGGAGTCTTATCTCCTACATAATTCCAATATGAAAGCTCTATATTACTTGTATAGAAATTTGTGACACTAGTATGTTTAGGTGACTTAGTGTTTTCATCTTCTCATGCAGTTCTGGCATCGAGAAATTCACTGAATTTAACTAGATCTCCAATAATCTTCACCCGAATGCTAACTCTGGTAGTAATGGATTAGTATTCCCAATCAATCTCATTGATGGTCCTTCACCCGATCCTTTCTTTGGTTATAATTGCACCATCTCTAATAGTTGTTGTATTGAAATTAATTGGTCCTACACCTTCTGGTATTGTTCCTTTTGTTTTCATGTTGCTTCTTCCATGGCCTCCTCTATAGAATCTCGTACTTTGACGTTGATTCTATCCATTTCATCATATATCATATTATAGATGGGTGGTACTTTGTCGGATTTCCTCTTTTTGCATGGAGTTTCGATTGGACCCTTCCCCTTGTCTTTGAGTTTCACCCCTTCCCTTGGGACTTTGTTCTGCACACCTTTTTTTGATGGTCCTATATTCGATGTATTCCCTATGCCATTTTGTTTCCCCTTCCCCTTCCCCTCGTCTAAATATTTCTCTTCATTGTATTGTTCTTCTTCTTCATCTAGGTGTTTTGTTCATTCCCCTCAAGCTTTTGAGTCATCTCCCAGTCATTTGTGATTAGGAATACATCATCCACTATCAATTTGTAGTTGGTTGGAATCCACTGGTGTGCAAGGTCCCTTTTGGCTTGAATGTACATATGGTTCATCCCTAATTTAAATCAGAGAATATCCTAGTAAGTCTCTACCATATGGGAAGTGATGCATGATGTTTGCGTTACTATGTGCCTGATTTATCAAAACAGACATAAAATGTGACATTGCTATCTATTTTTATCCTCTTGTTTTTAGTATGCCATAGCTTTGGATATTTCACAACTGCATTACCTCTGCTAGCTATTCTCATACATTGGTAATATCTAGGATCCTGTGAGCCAGCTAGTGTGATTAGGATGAGAAGCCAAGCATAATGAAACTCCATTCCTTTCTCCTAGGATTCTATGTATTGTATCAAAAACTAATTTACTAGAAATGTGGCCCAATTCATTTGGACCCCCTCTGTGCACTTTTCCACAATTGCGATTACTGCGACCGACACTTTGTCCTTGCAGAATTTCCTCATTAATTTGTAGGAAAATACCTATGTTGCAAAGTGCACAACATCATCACTTATGTTCGTGACATCCAAACCCCTCTTCCCTTTGAAGGTGTGAAACTTATCCTTCATAGATTCTGTTAATGCTTTTATCCATGCCTTGTTGGTGAACACTGGTGTCGTACCCTCTACTTCTTTCTCCAAGCCCATGATCTATGAAAGTAGTTGTGTATCAATAGATATTGGTGGGTCAAACCACAATGTTCTTCCATGGATGCAACTTAATATCATTTTGACATAATCATTTATCTCCAGACTTCGGCCAAAATGCGAGATCTCGAGCAGGTTCAGTATTCCTTATCTCTCTAGTCCTTTTGCCCAAGTCAGTGGTTCAAGAAGGATTGCTCCTGTCCCTGGTACACTTTTGGCACAAAATTATTTCTCCATTGCTAGCTCAAGAAACTTTTGTTCATCAGTGATGTCGTGGTCTACAAACTTCAGGGAAACAATATTTCCTAACATGTTCCCTTCAATAATTACACCTAGTGGTATTTCCAGTGTGGCCAGTGGGTATTTTACATTTGGTACTTTAACTTGTGGTGCGATGTATTTTTGTTGTGGTATATAGTCCCTTTGAAAAAATTATTTTGAGGCCAAAGCTCTAGGTGTTTCCTCAAACACAGGTTCAACCAACTGTCTTTTTTCTTTCTTGCATGCTAGGATTATTGGTGCTCCAACTTTTGGTGGTGCCATTGTTCTCTATGACTGAGTTCAATGATTGTACTATGTTGGTTCTCATTTGGCTGTGGTTCAGCTCTATTTTGGATCTAGTTTGTATCTGTATGCTCACAACTCTTATCAAATACAAATAACCTCCATTGTCAGGACCTTATGCTCTTTTATCACCCTTCGACAGTTGTATAATTTATTTCTCACCCAATGTAATTGTCAAATCTGATCAAAATCTACAATCAATGCTTTTATTATTGTGGTATTAATGTCAAATCCTCCATTGGTTCTTTGCTTCAATATTCCAATATGTCTCAATCCTTAGCGACACTGTCTATTTATGACTACACATTTCCAATATGTTTCATTATTTATGGCTTATTAACTGTCGTTTCCATGCTTTAATGCCCTTAATGGTTCTATTTCATCCTTGAATTTTGCATGCACTTAACTCACTTTGCATTATTTCTGTTATTTTTGCGATACTCCATTTTTTTCATGATACTTATTCTTGTTTACCTTTGTGTTGCTCATTTTTCCCCTTTTTTATTTATTTTCTTCCCTTTTTATACTTTTGTTTGTTTTTTCTATATTTTACCTCCCTACTATAGTAAAACTACTATGATACATGTGTTCTTGCACATTTCATATTAATGTGCATACGATCGACCATCTCTATCGAGATTCAATTTAATTCCATTTACCATTCCTCCCAAGGATTCTACCTTCAAAGTTTCCAACTATGTAGCACCTACCTCCGTCATATGTTGAATTACATATGGTCCTAATGAATGAATTCAAAACTTCCCTAGATGCTACAAAAACTTGTTGTCGTAGAGTAATGCTAAGTCTCCTACTTGAAACTTTTTTTGTTTAATGTGTCGATCATGCCATGCCTTCTCTCTTGCCTTCTGAACTTGTTGATGGAACACTACAAAAAAAAATTCTTCCTAAAGTTATACCAACTGTAAGAATCTCTCCTCTACTGTGCCAGAGTTTGACATATCCATAATCACTGCAATGTGTAGACTAGGTAGAATAAACTCCATCGACATCACTACTTCTTGGCCATAGACCAACCTAAAAGGTGTCTTCCCTGTCAAATTTTTTCTTGTAGTCCTTTATTCCCATAAAACTATTGGAACCCTTAAGTCCCAATCATCTCTCCCTATGTTTCATTTCTTTGTTAAAGAATTATCCAACATTTTATTAAAAGCTTCTACTGTCCCATTATCCTGAGGGTGATATAGTCTACTCTTCTTCTGATGAATTTGAAATTCCTCAGTCAACATTGCAATTGTCTTATTCAAGAAATGAGTTACTTGATCACTGAGTAAAATGCATGGGAAACTGATGTATCCCCGCCCCCCCTCAGCAGGGTCTACCGACCTCCTAGTCACTAGATCTTCTCACACCTCGAGCTGGAGAAGTTCTTCAATTTCCTGCTGGAATATACAATAAAAATATCCACAGGTCCTTATGAACTCCCCCCCCGCGTGAAATAGCACTGAGCATGAGCTCCCCCAGATGTGATTACTAATGGTGACCACAGGCCTATCCAAAAGGCGCTTCGGGACTTCATGACCTCGGGTGCTCTGTTATGAGCCAACCTTGGACTTTGAACTTCCGCACTCATGAGTTTTGATTTTCCAAACTAGAGCCTAGCGCTAGCTATCTCCTCCCTTATACTTCAACCATATGACCCCTTTCTATGACCTAGGGCCAAACCTTCCTAGTGTTATGGGACTTCGCATATCACAAAGAACGAAGTTAGTCCACCCCCTTTCCTTGGATTCCTGAAATCTGAATTCCCGATTTCGGATCAATGGTTCACATCTCCCACGATCCAACAGCCCATATCCTCCCTTGTGAATTGGAACTTTGTGTTTTGTGAAGTCGTAAAATTGCTTGCCTCTCTTTTCCTAATCCCTGATCTTCCGAAGTTCATGCTCGTTAGATAGACAGTCTAAACTTCCCCATGATCCAATGACTCATATCAACTCTTCGCGAATTGGGACTTCACTTTTGGTGAAGTTGGAGGATATCTCACCTCCCTTCTCCCGATCATTGATATCGCCTTGGACAATCAACTGTCCATGTTCTCCCTTCGATCGATGGCTACGATCAAATCGCGAAATCAGACTTCATGAGTTCTCATGACTCTTACCTCGACTTTTCCAATCTGCTAATCAATGAAATATTGATCCTTCACCACATCTCCTATCTTGATGGAAGGATAGGATTGTTGCGGCTCCCATCTCCTCGGGTATTCACCTCCTACCTTCTCCATAGGTTCTTCCTTCGAAGTACGTGGATCTCTCCCATGTGTCCTCTAGATCCAACGGTCCAGAATCATTTCGCACCTTTCCCTTTGTGAAGTTTATATTACCCTCCCTCAATTCTTCTGATGTCTGAGTTCTTGAACACTCATATCTACTGCCACCTGTCAACCCTGACAATGGATGGTTCTGATGATTTTGGAACTTTGGGACTTTGTAAAGTCGAATCTCATGTGCACTTTCAAAGGGTTAAAATGCGCGCACCTTACCTATATCTAATGGATGTTGGTCCACATGCTCTGAGATCTGATGGATGAGATTTGTTTTCTCCTATGCGCTCTTCTTCTGGTGTTTGGATGTAGATCTAATGGTCCATATCTTTTCCTCTACAACTGATCTGACGGTTGTTGTCGCTCCTCCTCCTGAGATTTCAATTTCTTCTCTCACTTGGAATATTTACAATTTTTTGAAGATTGCAACCTCCGATCTACCTCTTGTGGTCCCTGTGACTTTAGGTATCGTCTGTGTTTCTTAATACAATGTATCTCTTGATATTTTGCAATGAAACTCGACCTCGACCCTAGCGCACACTTGTTCTTTGTGTGAAACTTTGCATTATCTCTCCTAATCTTTGGGACTTGGAATAATTCCACTGTTTCACTCTCCTTGTGCTATCTCTTCTGAGCTTTCAAATTGCTCATTCTCTGGGGGACTCATCCCTTCTTCATCTTCCAAAATATTCTCTAGTGCCCACCTGGCACGTTCTACGCTCAACCTCCTGAGATTATAGACTTGAAAACAAGTTCTCTCCACGCACACTCCTTTCTCTTTGAATAGACTTCAGATGGTTGTCTTTCAACACCTTGTCTAAGTGTTGGTGTTCACGTTCAAATGGTCACCAAGTGAGCAAATGGAGAGCGCTTGCATACCCTGTTGGGTCTGGCAGGGCAGAACAACTGTGGAGCAAAGGGTTAAAGAAAACAAAACTAACTACAATATAACTATCAACTGAAAACAAATAACACTGCGAAAATAAACAAAGAACATCAAACATAATACACAGGGGTCACCAATGGTTTTAGGATGGTGTATTAATGAAACCAGAGCACACTGAAGAAAGAGACCAGAGGTTCCTTCTCCCCCCAGTGGAAGGCTCTTCGGGGCCCTCAACACAAACTGCTTTCCTTACAAGTGAGATGAACTGCGCACAGTAGTGAAAGAACTCCAGGTGATGCAGCTGATGGATTGTTGTCAAAGGATGAGCCCTTAACCATATGAACAACATAATGGTGCTTAGAATTCCTTGCCAAAATAGTGAATCCTCACGGCCTTTTATAGCAGCTCCCGGGCGGTCACGTAACCTTCTCAAAGTGTGAACAGGGACCCATTTAGGGTTTATTTAGGTCATTAACCCACCGATTTTGCAGATATGGCTCTGATTTGAGAGTCAAATCATCTTGGGGGCCGTTCCGTAGGTGGTTGGGAGGCCAACCTATTCAATTAATGTGCCGTATTAGCAGATGCACAGGTTTTTGTGTTAACAGATGCGCGTCGAACGTGCATGCACTAATAACACGTCTTTGTCCCGCGCATGCATGCGCACGCCACACTGCTGTAAAGCGCCCTTCAATTTTTGGTTACTTTTTATAGTTTTTGGCCCTTCCGGAGTGCTGTGAGATTAATTCAGTCCCATGAATGACTTCATTGTTGTTTTGATGATGTGGAGCTCTTATCACCATGTGCAGACGAAATTTCAGTGATAACAGATGCCCCCTGATGGATGAGGTTAGGAGCATACATATAGCTGAAATCCATCAATGTTTCTTCTAATGAGAATGTTGTTGTAAGGGAAGACAAGAGTGGGACCGTTCGAAGCGATCCGTTGGAGAAAGAAGGAACCGATATCTCGACCTTCTGAGAGATGTGCGGAGAAAAAAAATATACAACTGTGTACAAACGAGGCGGGCATGCCCCATGCTCGTGTGATGTAACTCTGAAAAAAGATGACGGAAGTGTTGGTGTAGACAACTGCAGCGCCCTCGGGGGCGGAAATGATAAAGGCAGAAGACAATTATGAAAAGGAACATACTCTGAATAATAGGCAATGATCGTTGTAATAAGCAGCGACGATGATGTGGGCATTGATGGCCTTACCACGTTCAGAGGTCTTCGGCAAATGACAAAAATAACTGTAACAGTCGCAAAGTAAGACCCACCATAACATGAGAGAGTGTTGGCGTCGAATGTTATGGGGGCCAACGATAGCAGGGAGCAATGGTGTTTCACCCTGTGTCGTTCGAGATCTCTCATTAAAATAGAGAATGAGAATCAAGATATTGTCGCCCTTCTGGAAAAGTGTGTTGATGTCGACAAAAGGGGGACGCGACTCCCAGAAGCAAAAAGGTGCTCCGCGGAATCTACTGAGGTGAGGAAGTGGCAGAGGTACATGGACGACGTCAAGAAGTGGGATGACTCAAGACTGCCCTTGGTTGGAGATATATAAGAGAAATAGTGGCCGCAACCATGTAACAAGGTCGAGTGTCAGGGGGATGACAAGACTGGTGTTAAGTTGTGCCAGACGCGGGACAAGGTGAACAAATTCAGAGGGTAGAGGTAACTGACCTATGGGGTACTCTGAAGATATGGACGATGTCGGGAAGGGTAAATGATAAGTACTGCTCCAATCCAAGGGTGACATGGGTTGCGTGTGGCCAAAAGAAAGCAAGTCGCCAACGGTGACGATGAAGAATGAAATGACTGAAGGTAAAGGTGTTTGTACAATAAATAATAAATAATTTTGGGGAGAAATGTACAAATACAGAAATGGGTGCCCCAGTGTGAAATGCGTGCCCCAGGGAGGGAATAATTGTCAGGAAAAACTGATGAAGGATGGGGGCCCCATTGGCGAGTTTCTGTATGAGGTAGGTGAAATGAAGATAGGTTCGCAGATGGGCAAAATGATGGTGGATGAAATGGTGGGTTCATGATCCTATGGAGGTGCAGGTAAAAAAAAAGAACATAACCATAAAGCAATGATTTGGGAGTCCATATGGGAAGCTAGCAAAATGAGGAGAAGAAGTATGTGGTTGATTCGCAACATGATGTAAGACTACCGGGACTCCCATCCCTAAAGGGTAATGAAGAACAGCATGAGTGTCAAAAGTGCAAAAAGGTGCTATGAATGGGACAACTCATGTGGGTGAGAATGCTACCGGATTATAGTACCGTAGATGCAAAATGGAGGTGGGAGTACTGCAGAGCTGGAAAAGGGTGTCCTAGAGGTCAATATCAGAGGGAATGACTGGAAATGTAAATGCATTACAGTGGGAGAGACTACATGCCAGTGCTGAGTATATACCTGAAGGAATGATGTTGAGAGATGATGGATCAAGTACCTACACACATAACAACCAAATACCCAAAGTGAACAATATCTGAAGATAATACCAAATATGAACATGTATTAGATAAATGTGACAATGCACGTGCGTACTTGGCCATGATGTGAAAAAAAATGCCCCAGGGGAGCAGGAAAAAAAGTGGCCCAAGGAAAGCCATGATGTAGGTGGCGGGACACTGATCCCGTGGCTGAAGACGGTTAGAAAAATGGACGCCGTGGGCTCCCGGAATGGTGAGTGGAAGTTTGGCAAAAACCCTCTATATAGTTGTAGGGCCCACATTGCCACCTCATTTGTACCTGCTGCTACAGTGAGTTCCAGAGCAGATCCAGAGGAGATTGAGTGATTCTGAGAGCATGAGGTATCCGTTTCCCGGCGTACGAGTTTCAGGTTAGTGGTTTGAACATCCTGCATAGCTATAGGTTTCCAATTTTTGGGCAGGGTAGGTACGGGGGTTTTAGGGGGTTTTTGGGTAGAGGGTGGGCCCACATGCGCGGGCGACTCAGTGGAAGGTGCGCATGAGTGCGCGCCTGTACCTTGAAGAAGCACGCATGTGTGTGCGTGGGTAGGAAATTAAGGCGCACCTCAGGGGCGCGCTTATGAGGTGGACAGGCGTGCATGAGTGCGCGCCTGTGGGACGAACAGGCGCGCTCACGAGCACGCCTGTGGGTATGACAGGCGTGCCCTAGAGAGCACCTGTATTGTGAATAGGCGTGCTCATGAGCGCGCCTGTGGGAAAAACAGGTGCGCGCTCATGCACGCATGTATAGTGAATAGGTGCCCATGTGCGCGCGCCTGTGGGTGGTAAAACCGCGCCTTTGAGGCAAGGTTTCAGGGTGAAAAATTAGCTCATTTTGATGTATTGGATAATTGTGCCACTGTGAGAGGCTATGGTCGATGCGAGGCCTGTAGTTTGAGCTTCTTTAGTAGCCAGTGGGTTGCTAAAGTTCTTTGAGTGCCCTTTGATACGGGCCCAAGAGTATTTTCTCTAGTTCTTGATCGAGATGTGGAGCCCTGAGCAGCACTGCTTCCTCGTGCGAGGAGAGCAGATTACCTTCATTGCGGTGGAGAACATTTATTTCTTGACTGGGCTCCCCTTCCGGGGAACATCGTTGCCGGCAGATCTTGTACTGTCGAGAGATATGCCTCTGCAGGAGGTCGTCAAGCGATACTGCTCAGGCGAGCACTATATGACTGGGTCATCAGTGCGCATTAGTGGGATAGATGCCCTGTTGCATCGTTGCGTAGCAGTGATGATAGTTCGGGTGTATGGGACCCGTGTGCCCCACTGGATTAGTGGTGGCGAGCTGATGTTGATGGAGAGGGTGGTGGTGGGCCATGAGCGGTTTGCCTGGGGTGTGACCCTTCATGCACAGATGATTGCGCAGCTGGACTGTTGTCGGTCCACAGGCAGAGGGGAGTTCACTTTTGGCTCCATCCTGGTGGCTTTCTTTTTGGAGAGGGTGTCGATGTTGTGCCCGAGGGTGCTGCTAGAGGTACCAGGGGTACGAGAGCTGCGCTTGAGGCGGTGGTCACAGATTTTGGTTTGCCATGGTGGTGGTGAAGGTGGACATTACTTCACTGAGGAGGCAGCTCAGATATCGCGGCAGATGTCGCAGTTTATACTCTAGTTCCCCTATGCTGGGGTGGACTTCCGGGGGGACCTGGATATGGTACTGCCTCCTGGGGAGGCTTTTGACCACAGAGGTATGTTGTGTATTTGTATGTTGTGATTTATGTTGTGATATATGCCAGTCTAGCACCATGTTAGCTATGTTATCTGTTGTTTGATTCAATTCTCGTGGAATATGTGTAAATGTAATGGAATCAAAATGTCGATATAATAATCTAACCTGCAGGTATTTGCGAAAGAGGCATGGATCGCGTACACAGTACACATTGTTGAGATGGAGAACGACTAGCTGGGAGTCGAGGAAAACGCTAAGGTGACGAATATGATGATGCTGGGCGTCGGTCAGGAGGCCAATGAAAGCAGTGTATTCGGCTTGGTTGTTGGTTTCTGGTCCCAAACATATGCCACTTGAATGTAGCATTTCATGTGATGGGGTGTAGAGAGCCCAAGCAGCCGAAGTGAGATTTTGTGTCCAACGGCTGGCGCCGTCGACGTAACCAATGTGGTAAGATGGTGGAGAAGTCATCTGTCAATAGCATAAAGGATAGTTTAGACGAGAGGGTAGGGAAAAAAGATTAAAAACACTAAACAAAAAAAAGTAACCTAAAGTATGACTACTTCTAAGCATAAAATTTCTTGAGGTATAACCCATTGACGGGTTCCTTGAGTGAGAGACCTTCAGGGGAGGCCAGGATGTATGCGCCTTTGGTGAGGAAATGTTGGATGATGTAAGGGCCATGCCAGAGTGATTCGAATTTGCCGTGGCCAAAGGTATCATGAGCAATATCATAGGCGAGGACAAGGTCGCCTTTGTGAAATGATCAAAGGTTGACATGGCGATCAAAGGTAGCCTTGGATCATTTTTTAGCTGCCTC